>JAKIJQ010000285.1:0-159896 GCA_023373905.1 Rhizoglyphus robini | reverse complement strand
CGGTACACCCTACTTAATCAACTCGACTGATTGAAATCTCTCAAAATTGACTTTACCTTCTCATGTAGATGTTCAGGGTTTACTTATGGTTTATATTTTGAATGCGGTTTGCACCTTCTAGGGTGTTTGCAGGATTAAGTTAATTAATTAACAGGCAGATTGATTATAGTTGTCAAGAGGATTACAATTGATGAAGGGGGAGTTTATGTTTAATGTTGTGTGGATTGCACTGATGATCGCATTGTTGCATCACAACCAAAAAGATAAGAATGGACGTCACTAAGCATGTGACATCGTTTTATGCTCACTAACGCACCTTAACGACCTTAATCATCTCAACTGTATATAAAAGTGCCTTGTCTTTGCCATTATCATTGACTGACTGACATCAACAGGCATCAACCAACATTTGTAATAATGGAACAACAACAGCAACATTTGTGGTCCCACTTGCCCGACCTGTGTCTTCTGGCCGTGTTCAAGTACATTTCTATGAGTGACATGATTCGAAGTGTTGGTCAAGTGTGCACCAATTGGGGTCGTGTGCAGAGGCATGACTTGAGCCATCGAGCTGTGCTTTCTATCTTTGGAGTATCTCAAGATGATGAAAATGATGACGGATATCTTGAAGATTTCAATCACAACAATCCATATGGATGCAACTTGATCGAACACGTTCGTCGTGATGAGGATGGATTGCCTTGGGCTCGAGTTTCAAAGATCAATCGTTTCAACACTCTACGAGTGCCTGACGGTGTACTGACCGAGCCATTCACCAGTCCACTGATGGACACCCTACCTGGCATCACTCACCTCACAATATATCAAAAGAATACTTCTCTCGCTGACACTCGAGTATTTAGACAAGCACTCGAACAAATAGTTCGCTTGATAGACCAATATGCTTACAATTTGATTTCTTTGAATGTGCATTTCATGACTTGGGGTACAGTAACAGAAAGTGAATTCAATTCGAGTAGTGCTCAAGTGGACGCATTGTTTGACTCGATCAATCGACTCGAAGCACTACGACATCTCACTCTTACGGTCAATTTCACCGGTCTGAAACATGAACCGAGGCTGAGCCTCATTTTGTCTCGTTTGTCCACTTTCACAGTTCACAACTCTGAGCCTTCCAACCCAATGTATCGCGACTCGTTGCATCAATTTGGCAGCACTGGGGATGATCTTCGTATACATTGGACCGGTGGTACGTCACTGTCTGACATGATGGCACTCGGTCCACAGCTGGCCACCAAGTTCACTGGTGTTTCGATTATCGATGCTTCGGCCACTGACCACGACACTGTTCGATTCTTCTGTGCGCGCTTCAACAGTTTGATCATGCTCGAACTGTCCATGTTGTCCTTTGGTGCCATGTCGATGGTCAAGTTGGCTCGTGCTCTGTCCCAGATGCCTCATTTAATCCACTTGAAGATTTATTTTGGTGAAATTCCCGAGGAGGAACAAACACAACCTCAACTCGAAATTGTGCCCTCAGTTCGTCTGCTCACCCTCACCATTTATCCCGAATCTCATGAGGACACGCAACATCTGCATCTCCACCGAATCTTTCCCAACCTCCAAGTGCTCCATCTCATTTACAACAGTCTCCAATGTGAGCAATGTGAACGAGACTCCTACGATGAATTTCAAATGGACAATAATCGAGAATATCGTGAACGAATTGACAACTGCCTGAGCCTGGCTCGACAGCCATTTCGACAGTGTGCCAAGCTGCACACAGTCAAACTTGATGCCTGGCACGGCTTGGGAACATCATCATCGTTGCCTCAAGGATTGCTCACTGTGGATCAGATGTGAATTGTGTACTGGAACGAGAAGTCACTAACCAAAGAGAACACACTTTCTGGTCTACAGATTTTTTTAAAATCCCAATGTTAGTATCTAATGATCCTGATATTAGTTCCAGATATTTTCAAATTGACCAACTTGACCGAACTCGAACTACGCAACATTTCAATGAACATTTCCGTTTGGGAAGAAGCATCTGCACAGCATCGTCTCACCACTTCACGACTTTAATGTCGAGCAATTCACTCATTTTTGTCGATTATTTTTCTCACTTTGATCGATTTGGCGATAAGTCGTCTAATCAGGGATACACGAAATTAAACAACATTTGCAACAATTTCCTAATTTTCCCAAATACAAAATTGGTTATTTCGGTATTTTATATTTTAAGTTTTTACATTTTACACTTTCCATATTTTACTTTCTACTATTTTACCATGCACTAATTAATCGATTATTGAATAACACAATATTTGACTTAACCATAATGTACAATCAAAATATTACTTAAGGACAGACCCGGTGCATTGCAGTGAAAACAACCACCGAAACTCATTTCAATGCAATAAAATGATTTTGCATATGTGCACATAGCTCCGAGTTCCCTGGACCAATTTTGACGTTGGATACAGATTATTAAAGGTAAAGACTTGGGCTTGAAAAATCACAGAACACATTTTCTAATTTGGACCTCATTTTGTCGTGAGTTGATCTCAAAGTCAAAAATTTCGGTTTTAGCTCACATTTTGTTAATATTTGAAAAAACAACATCCAAATTAGAAAATGTGTTCTGTGATTTTTCAAGCCCATGTCTTTACCTTTAATAATCTGTATCCAAAGTCAAAATTGGTCCAGGGAACTCGAGTTATGACATATGCAAAATCATTTTATTGCATTGAAATGAGTGTCGGTGGTTGTTTTCACTGCAATGCACCGGTTGTGTATGATTGTTTGCTTGATGACATACTAATTGTTCAGAATTAATTTCTAATTGCTAGTTGCCAAGTCATGTGATTTGAATGTTATGATGGCACAACATTACTAACTCGCATAAAGTAATTCAATTTTTAAAATTGAAATAATCAATCAATCAAGAGCTAAATATAGTACAATCCAATTGACAATTAAAATTATTTATTTAAATTATTTATTAATTATTTCTCGTGTACTTGTAATATTTGTATTTATTACGAGCTGATTAAAACATTTTAGAAAATTAGATACGTCCTATATGAACGGCGCTCTGTTGTGTGTGTGTGTTCATCACTGTGATGATTACACAGCTGTGAGCGCTTTTGTGTGGTGTGCTTTGTCTGTTTGTGTTTCGTCCTGCTTTCGTGTGCAACACAAGTCGTGTACGTGTTTTTGGCCTTTTCTATCCGTAAACCTCGAATCTCGACGGAAATGGAACCCAACTCCAAACTATCCGAGGTTATCAACGTTATTGGGTCGTCAATTCGCTCAATGCTCTCGTCATTTGGCCTGCTCAAATTGAATCCCACCACTGGTGGCGGTGGAGGTGGCGATGATGGACCGATCAGCCTACTGCCAAACGAATTAATGAGACTGATTTTTGCCAAATTGGAACTGAACGGTGATGTGACCAGTTTGGTGCGTTTGCGAATGGTGTCAGCTCGGTGGCGAGCACTCGTCGAAGACCACTGCAAGCAGAAAAAGTCCTTGATTGTATTTATGGCCGGTGAGGAAGAATATGAAAAAGAGGAAAATTCTTTTGAATTTAATCGTCATTTCATGGAATTAGAAGGACGATTTTTTGAATTTGTGAATTTGAAAGATTTCACACGTCTCTTTTTGAAGTATGAAATTTCTTCTAAATGTTTGGCTTCTGTACTGAAATTATTTCCCAACATCACGCAGCTGTCTGTTCGTTGTTTTGGTAAATATTTGAACCACAAAAAAACTAAATTTGATTAATAATATTATCTTTACAGAAGAAGCTCGCATTCCCGATTTGGTCGAGTACATCAATTCACTGGACTCACTGCAGCAATTAGACTTTGAAGGAAGGCCTGTTCCAGCTCTACTCGGTCTCTCTCCTACTATGTTCAAACTTGAGCATTTGTCGATCAATATTGTACAACATGGAGACAATCTTGATGATCAACGAGTAATTGCTCATCTCATTTCTCATCTTGGGCCAAACTGTGCTCGAGCTCATTTTGGTGAAGATACATATTTGTTTGATAATGATATTGATCAATTGTTCAATGGCCACTGGTTAACCAATCTAACCCATCTACGAATTTGCCGTGGTGCTCTTTATGATCGACCTAAAAATGCCAAAGTTGTGCATTTTCTTGGCAAGCGCGCGCCTTCTTTGGAGTACTTTAGCTTTACTCCTAAGGTATTTTTTAATTTGCATTTTTCTTGTCTAATGTTTTCCTCCAATTAACTATTGTTAATATTTTCTTAGTCGTTTACATCGCTTGAGATGACACCAACTACAATCGGCGATCTTGCCAAACTGAGCCACTTGGTTGTGCTCCACCTCACCTTCGTTTTCATATATCTGCCTGATTTGGAACAAGCTGCCGCCCGACAGCAGCTCACTCCACTTTCTTCCGTGTTGGAATGCACCCTTGATGCCAGATGCTATGAGCTGCTATCTTCTGATCAGGATTTGACAACCACCGCTGCTCAATTGATGCACATCTTATCGATCATCTTTCCCAATCTGGTCGTGTTGGAATTTTGGATTCTTTGTGATTTTAGAACTCGTGCTATACTGGAAAAAGAAATTGAGCGACAACTGTACCGATTTCCAAAATTGCGAAAACATTATATTCATCCTTATGGATATTAATCAAATTATTTTCATTCTTCTTTTTACTCTCCTCCTCTTTTATCCTTATTTTGTTTCTTTAGCCTAAATGTACCGCTCAAACTACAACACACAAAACTTTACTCAACATGTAATCGTCCTGTCAAAACACTATTACTATCTTCTTTGCTCACTTTGTCATTATGCATAATCCACCCTCAATATTTCTAACAATAATATACTTTTTCTTTATTTGTACAATTTTGTCTTGGATTATGTGAATTCAGGATATTGACAATATAATTTGTAAAGAGTCTTTACTAAAGACTTCATTTGGACCGAATTGTCTTCATCTTTTTGGTCAAACGATGTTTACTTATTCACATGACAAAACGTATGATTGAGTTTGTCAAATTGTTGGATTCTGATTTAGCAGTAATTTGTCAGTACATAATTTACTGTACATAATTTCCCCTAACTGTCGCGACTCAACCAGTTAACCACCAGCATTGTTATTAAGTACATTAATTTAAAAGTTATATTTAAAGATTGTTAAACTGAATCTCGCGCTCTTCTCATTAGTGAACTCATTAGCAGAAAACTGTGAGTTATCGTTATTTTGATAATCGAATATATCAAATGCAAATTGACACAGCTGAAAGGTGAGATAGCGCTACAGCCGTGAATGACTCAATGTGAAAGTGAACACAACATACTATCGATGATGTATCGCTTATCAATGTCAACTATTACTCATTGGTGATGACTTATCAAGTGACAGTGAGAGTGTGTGTACAAAAGGACAATACTTTCGCTCGATGCCACTTTTACTTAGACGATCGAGTCTCGATCTGCCACGATGTCCAACGAACGTCACACTCAAGTCTTCAACACAACCAAACCTACCACAACTATGGATGCCATCGACTCTTCAATCAGCTCACTCTCATCCTCTTTTAGGCTACTGAAAATGAATCCCAACACTATCAACCGTCTACCATCCAAATTGATTCAACAAATCGTGGCTAAACTAGAACTGGACGGTGATGTCAACGATTTGCTCCATTTGCGATTGGTGTCCACAAAGTGGCGAGCCGTGATCGAGGACTACTGTGGTCTGAAAAGGTCTCTCTTTGTGGTGATTGGTCGAAAGTTGTCTGATGAAGCGGTTTTCGATGCTGCCGCACACAAGAAACATGTGAAGAACAACTTTTTTGGAATTGGAAAATTTAAAGATTTTGCACGTTTGGCGTTGATTCCTCAATTGTCTTCTCAATGTTTGAAATCATTTCTGAAGTTATTTCCCAACATTGTGCAACTGTCTATTCGTTGTTCTGGTAAATATATTTTTCTTTTCGCCACAACTAAATTCATAATATTTATACAGACTGTACTCGAAACCTTGATTTAGTTCGCTACATCAATTCGTTAGCCACACTCACCCAACTCAACCTCGTTGGTCTATTCTCTCCAGATCTATTCAATTCTCAGTCTGCCTCAACACTGTCCAAGTTGGAACACTTTTCAATCTGTTCAATCTATCCTAAACACTCCTTAAAATCATCATCATCAATCAATCAAATAATTAGCCAACTTGGTCGAGATTGTTTTCGTTTCAAATTTGACTTTTTTGCGCCCTCGGATTTTGATGCATTTTTTCAATTGCACAATAACGTCCTCATCAGTCGGCAGTGGTTGATCAATTTGACTCATTTGGGAATTCGCTTTGAAAAAAGCAGAAGTGAAGAGCATACTCTAGTTTTGTCCTACCTCAATAGACACGCTATTTTCTTGAAGCATTTGAGCTTTGAAATTCGGGTATGTTATGTTATGGTGGCCTACTACATTATTAACTACTAAATCATTTTCAAAAGGGTTTATCTTTGAAATTGTCATCAGCCGAGATTGGTAATCTAGCTAAACTTACCTTACCTGAACTGGATCTTAGGAACATTTCATTTGACGTTTCCGAATTGGATAAAGAGGCAGCCGAACGTCGACTCACTCGACTGTCTTCTGTTTTGAACTATCAACTTCATGTCTATACCTACTGTGGTGGTTTACTTACTGCTGAGCAATTTACCCGTTGCTTGTCGCTCATTTTTCCCAATTTGGTCGAGTTGAATGTTACTATTTACACTTCGTTTGATTCATCTGATTGGCAGTATCCGCTTGAAGTTGAACAACTTTTGAATCGATTGCCGAAATTACGCAAACACAAAATTTTTGTTGTTCTATAAATTGATTTATAATATTATTTAAATGTTTCCATAATATATTGCATTTCTTAATAAATGTTTACGTGTACCATTTGTATTACTGTTTTCTAGTTTCTTCAATATAATTTTTGATTTTGTTTTCTGCTAATGAGAAGTGCGCGAGATTCAATTTCATAAACATTCAATAATTTATCGATATTAACTTATTCAATAATATATATATGTGTGATGTGAAAACACATCCTATTTCAACCCTATCCGTAAATTTTTTATTGCCACTATTTTAACCATAATCACACAGCAATGGGATGCATAACCAACCGAACGGAGCAACAACACACACGTGCAGCCGGTACAGCAGTCAGCAGCACACTGACCGAGGGCGACTATTTCGACCCTATCCTGACGGACGCATACACAGTACACACCGACGAGAGGCCACTTAGGTTTTTCTCTCTCGTCGACTAGGTGCATTAAGCGCCATCTACCCTCACGCTACATTAACACACACACTACTACAAAGCTAATCCTACTACAGAGGCAAGTATCCTCTTATTATGCTAACTTTCGACTATTGGGCACATACATCCAAACACACACATGAAGCACGAGTCAGAAGACCAGCCTTCATCATCCCACCTGCGTCAGGGGCCCAACTGAAGCCGCCCAGCACATCAATAGGAGACGACGAAGGGGACAACTCTAAAAATGAGGTCAAAGCGGCGATCAAAGAACCATTTCACCGACCGAATCCAATATAGGACCAAAGACATCGTGCCACAAGGCCGAATGACAACTTGATTTATCACGGGCCAACACCGAAGCAACACCCTGTTGATCAAATGCACATGGAAGGATGGACCACATCATATCAAATGCGAAACAGAATGGCCGGTTGATTTACGACCAAATTCACTGGAAAATGGACATCGATCAAGTTGACATCTTGGACAGCACCTGGGTTGGACTGCCCTCATCCAGGACCATGGACCAACGAGGCACATCAGCGCATTCTGGCTCTATAGCCTACACCTCCGCTGATGCACGTACGAAGTAGAACAATGAGGTCAAGAAGTGTTCCCACGATCAGCACCTGGAATCACCGAGATGCCAAAGGGGACTGGACCAAGGGGATGCATGGAGAAAGGCTGCGGCCACGGGTATAAAAGGAGCAGCCTCAGGCCATTCGACGCACTGGAATCATAGCGAACGGTCGTGTCTAACCAACGGATCCCGAAGATATCTCCTTGGTTTGGACTGATCACTAGCTTTGACAAATCCTACCCGTGAAGCCCCAGCAGAGTCTAGAATCTGTTTCTATGCGTCTCGACGCTTGTGACGGCTCTTCACTCTCCCAGTCACTCATCGATAATAACATCACCGTTGACGTGGGCCTTTGGATCACCCAACATCGAACCAATTGCAACTTCGACCTGGTCCTCACCTCGACAATAGCCATCATATCATTAACAACTGATCCTTCAATCGTCATCGTCGAACCGATCTCGATCATCGACGCAGCAGTCATACTACTGGCAACTAACGACGCCGAAGCAACCGACGACGCCGAAGCAACCAGCGACGCCGAAGCAATCAGCGACGCCGAAGCAACCGACTAATCAACGACCAGCAAGGCAAGCCTTGGCCGATCACCTCGACTCACCTTGACTCGATCATCATCATCACAACACACTCACACATACTAAAAGTCCCAGTCGAACCCTGTTCGTTAATCAAAATCCCGTTGCTAAATCAATAAAAGTGTTAAGCCACCAACGTGAGTCCAATCCGTTTAAAGTCCAACAGTAGGAGGTCCCGGTTCAGTCCGAGACCCGAGTCGAACCGAACGTCAACACCCAGCAGCAAAGCCGGCGGCTACTAGGCCAGTGGCCCAGCGCACACGCAGCAAGACGCGACCATTGAAGCCCATTCAGTGCAGAGCTCGCCTCGAATGTGTTTCTCACAGACCCTCGTCGTCATCTTGGTCTTGCTCATTATTTTCTATCTTACGCTGCCGACAAAGTTCCTCACCTACTGGAACTTAACCCAATCGTACCTGAAGGACACCTAAACGACGACCCAGCTGGTACACTCGAGCCACAACAAACACAACACCGCACACCACCGCAACTCAACCACAACCGCACCACTTGAGTCATTTTAGCCGGTGACTCAACCCAGAAAGGGTACTCAACATCCGTATCCTCAACAATTTGGAGGGAAAAGAAATCTAGTACCTTCCAAGTTCACAGGTCGGCAGCGATTGTTCATCTGTAGAAGGCAGAAGCTCAACAAAGCAACAAACGAACGAACGACAGTCGACACATCGACCCAATCACCACACTACAACCACCCAGACTTTAGTAAAGTAAGTGACCGTTGATATTCTCGTTGAACACACATCTAGTTGATCATGGCGAAAGACAAGAATAAGGTTAGAATAGATGAGATAAGAGAGAGGGTATGGAAATGGATAGACGAGTTCTATAATAGGGTAATGAGAGATAATTTTGTACCCTCATTAGCAGATAGGGAGCATTTAGCCCCTAATTACGGCCGAATTTGATAAATTGAAACTCGAGATTAATGAATACTGTTTGACTAAAAAGAGAGACTCCTATGATGAGAAAGATGGAGAGAATGCAGTATATGCGACCAGACTGAATGGTCTGGTACATTTGTTCCATGAGACGGAACGTGTTACTGGGGAGAACGACTTCCTTCAGGAGAATTTGCCTGAGAATAATCGTAATGAGTTAGACAGAGCCTGGGATGAAGTGGAACAGGTTCATAGAGAGATGGGGAAATGAGAGAAGGGTATGAGGAGCAGATAGTTCTTCTGCAGAGGCAGATGGAAGAGCTCCGACAGTTAGTTATTGTTGATGTAGTAGATCGGTTGTCTTCTTCCCCAGACAACGATCTTGGTCGAGCGGACCAATCTGGACGAGTCCAGAGCAGAGTAGTTGGGCCAGTGGGTGCCTCATGCAGTTCGCAGGTAGGCTCGGTCACACCTGTTAGCGCAGTTGTGCCCGCAGCAAGCAGGGCGAGCACCATCAGTACTAGTACTGGGAGTGTTAGCATGGGTCCACCAGTGGGCACCACGGTTAGTACGGTTTGCGTAGCAAACCCAAAGCCGGTAATGGTACCAGTGGGTGCTATTAGTTTAGGTAGCGCAGTGCCTCAGGCAAATTCACAGTCACCAGTGAAGAGTAGCGCAACGAGTGCAACATCGAGCAGTACTATAAACAGTCTCTTAACGAGTGCAGCAAGGGCAGCGGCCTCAGGCGGTGTGGCTCAGGCCAGCACCACCGGCACTCAATCGATTAGCCAGCCAATAGTGTCCACCACGATAGCGCCGGTCGCACTGACGGGGTCAGTCGGCGGCATCGCTAGCGGCTCGCTACAGCCACAGGCGTCGACGGGTCAAAGTGGTGCAGTGACAACCAGTGCGGGGTCGGGAGTGCCAGCACAAAGGCGACGTTTCGATGTGAGACAATTGAGTATTTTAGAGCGATTCGATGGAACTTATTCAAAGTTCAAAACGTTCTTTGACATGTTCACTTCGTTAGTGGATGAGACAGACACGACGGACGCTATAAAATATTCAATTTTAGTCAAAAATTTAGACGCCAAATCAAGACAAGTTATTAGTGGTTGCGGCATTTATTCGTACGAATTGGCCAAAACTAGACTTGTTGCCCATTTCTCCGATAAAAATGCAGTGCAGGAGGAGATATTGGCTAAAAGTACGGCGCTTGACTGTCATTAATTCGGACAACAATGTGGATCAGTGGAGTCGATTGGTGAGCGAGGTCCAAAATGGGTACGAATCATTGACAGCCATAGACGCGGACAAGAGCTTTATTGATTACGTTTTCTTTTGTGAGGTGACAAAGAAGGTTCCACAGTCAATAATCAGAGATTACACTAATATACACACCACACGGCAGCCAATGTCTACTTTTATTGCTTTTCTAAACAAAAGATTGTTGCAGTTATATCATGAACTAGGCATTAAGCGGAGAGAATACAATACAACGGAGCGCCCAAATAGAGTAGACTATACCGCAGAGAGGCCTGCACACAATTATCCGCGCACGGCGTTTAGGCGAGGGCCGAGAACCTCCAGGGGTAATGGCAGGAGAAACAACTATTCAGTGCATCAGGTGTCAGTGAGTCAAGTGCCAACAAATCAAGGCAGGCCCGCTCAATTAAGTAACAGGACTACTGGACAGTTCATGGAATGTGCTTTCTGTGGACGCGCACACAAGTCGATCTATTGTGACAAACAAATGAGTGCAGGAGAGCGAAAACAGTTATGTAGGGACAAGAAATTATGTTTTGTTTGTTTCTCAAGTAGACACCAAACACGAGACTGTAAAACGAACTACTCGTGCAGGGTCTGCGGCGGCCGGCACGGCACATTAATTTGTTTCAGACGAAATGTTAGACCAAATCCTAACAATAATAGGCCGGGACAGCGCATATTGGAGTCGCATTATGCAGATTTTGGCGGGCTAGAGGTAGTCGAGGGTGAGAGTGACAGTTGCCCTGAAGCGAGCATCAATTCAATTGACACTGAATGTCGCGATTTGCCACCCGTGCATATCAGAGTGAAATTGAATGGCACAAAGGCCGCGGGTCTTTATGATATTGGTAGTACTTGTTCCATCATTAGCGCGCGTATGTGTAAGAAGCTCAAAGTTAGATTCTTGCCAAACAGAGTGACATTCCGACAGACAATCGGAGTGGCGACCTTTGCAGGCACAGTCCACATTGAGACACAAATTGGCGAGTTAAAACATAAAGTACAATACAGAGTAATTGAACAGCCGTGTGACACTTTGTTGCTTGGACGCGATATAATAAAGCGATTTAGGCTAGAGCAGTCGAGACACTTACGCATAACACAACGACTAGCGAAGAAGCGAGTGCGCATTGAGGCAGCTAGACAATTAACAGACGAAGCAATTGAGTGTTGCCAAGTGGACGCCTCTTACTTAACACAAAAGCAGCAACAAGAAGTTGACCTTTTAGTGAAAGAATTTGCTGAAGTGTTTAGTAAATTTGAGGGTGATTGCGGTATTATTGCAACAGAAAAGGTGAAAGTGCATTTAAAGAGCCAAGTACCAATCATAGTGAGAGAGTACACTTACCCCACAGAAATGCGCGAACGCATAAGAGAGAAAATAGAGCAATTGGAGAGGCAGGGCATAATAGAAAAGTCAATGAGTCGCTATAGTGCCCCAGTTATTATTGTTCCAAAGAAAGGAGACCCCGTGGGGCGTCTTGTCTTTGACTATCGACAACTTAACAGGGTAACGGAGAAAATTGCCTACCCCATGCCATGTTTAAATGAACTGATTATGCGTTTAAGTGGAGTGAAATATTTTTCGGTGATGGATATTTCGGCGGGCTTCCATCATGTTGTAATTGATGAGGCGGACCGACACGTGTTCGCATTTTCTTGTTTGAACACAAGGTTCACATTCACCAAGTTACCTTTCGGATGGGCGGGGTCACCACCCATTTTTCAATCCATAATTCGTGGTATTTTGATCAAACACGGGCTTACGCCGTTTGCAGAGAACTACGCTGATGATATTCTTATAGCCTCGAAGTCATTCGATGAGCATATGACTCACCTGCGGGCGACTTTCAGAGCCATAATGGTAGAGAACATTAAGTTAAAGGAGTCTAAGTGTCAGTTCGGTAGACAATCGGTTGTATACCTAGGGCACGTGTTAGGACCAAATTCAGTGCAACCAGTCAACAGTAACATTGAAGCAATAGTTGCGTTTGGGCAACCAAATAGTATTAAAATGGTTAGGGCCTTTCTAGGTAAGGTTAATTATTATAACAAGTTTATACCGAATCGATCGGCCGTCTTGGATCCTCTGTACGAACTAACTAGTAAGGACAGAGTGTTCGAGTGGACCGATGCCGCGCAGAAAGCATTTGACGAGGTGAAGCGCATACTCACAACAGCGCCCGTTTTGCGTGTGTTCGAGAGTGGCCGTGAGACGTATGTGACTACTGATGCTTCGCGCGTAGGTATAGCTGGCGTATTAACCCAAGTTTATGAAAAAGGTGTAAAGTATCCGGTTGGATACTTCTCTAAGAGGCTATTGCCCTATCAAGCCAGGTACTCGGTGCATGAGCTGGAATGTTTGGCTATCATTGAGGCAATTAGCTATTGGCATTCGTACCTAATTAACCAGAGATTCACAGTGGAAACGGACCATCATGGTCTGGTTTACCTAATGCGCTGCAAGAAGGTGACCGCTAGAATCTTTAATTGGAGCATGCGATTGTCCATGTACGATTTTGACATCAAATACAAAAGGGAACCGAAAATCTAGAGGCAGATGCGTTGTCTAGAAATCCCTTCTTTGGGACGAGAGAGGAGGACAACTGTCTAGCGTCCCATATGGTGGAGGTTGACCAGTCAGAACTCACCACCACACCTAGGGGTTGCGTCAAGGTGGGAGAACAAGTGATGAAAGTAAGAAGGGACAAATATTTAGTGTACGTTCCAGAAAGTAAGGCGGTGGCCTTGTTAAGGGATTTGCATGTGCGGTTTGGGCACATTGGCAAGAGACAAATGAATTTACATTTCACTGCGCGTTATTTCACCCCGCAACTAGAGAAAAAGATTGACAAAATAGTAAGAACATGCGACACTTGTTTAAGAGTGAAACCCATTCATCGTACATACGGTGAGCTGGGCCAAGCCAGTCCTGGTACTCAGCCTTTCGAGGTGATTTACTTGGATTCTACGGGTGGCCTCACGGGCTGCTCTACACAGAGCCAAAAAACTGACCAGTATACTGGTCGATTCACTCAACTAAAAAACCAGTATACTGGTCGGTCAGTGTACTATTCTCTCTACTAACTGAAAGCTTTCCTGCATAAGGCACATTCACTGTAACATCGCATCGGCCAGTATACTGGTCGATCCTGAAAGTTGACTTCTCTGAAATGCTTGAATCGACCAATATACTGGCCGATTAACTAAACGACCAGTATACTGGTCAGTTTATTAGCTGTGTGTAGTACCAAACGTTATTTGCATGTAATGGTTGACGGAATGACACGTTACTGTTGGTCATTGGCGTCAAAAGGTCAGACTGCAAAAGATTTTATTAATCTAACGAATAAAGTGTGCGAGATCGGCACCCCACGACTAATTGTGTGTGACCGTTATCCCGGTATTAACTCGAGAGAGTTAAGAACCTTTTTGGCTTCAAAGGGGATAAAGATCATGTTCATTGCAGTGGGGGTTAGTCGTTCAAACGGTGCCGTCGAAAGGCTTCAGCAGAACTTGGTCATTAGATTACGATGCAAGCATTATGAGGATAGTCATACTAATTGGGTTAAACTGAGCAAGGACGTAGTAAGTGAATATAACCACACAATTCATACAGTAACCAGATACACACCCACTTATTTACTATTCGGAATAGACAGGGATAAGTTGTTCGAAGGAGAGAGTCTAGAAGAGAGTAGAGCGAGAGCAGTCAAGAATAGTAAACAGGTTCACGATCAGCATGTGTTGCAACACAACAGAATTCATAAGGCACTGAACCTAAAGGTGGGCGATATAGTGTATGTGGTAGAGAAGAACAAAAATGAATCGGAAAAAGTTAGATCCCGTTTGTTCAGGACCGCATCAAGTGATAGCGCGAGTATCGAACACTCATTACATAGTAACATATAAGAACGATTCAATGCAAGTACATGTTGTCAACATTAAGCTAGTGCCATCTGACGACGACATAGTGGAAAATTATAACGACCGAGGTCTTGACCTAGACTATAATCGCAGAAACGGCATGGAAACGGCAGTCCGCAAGGACAATGAAACGGTGGAAAAGGTGGTTGCGAAAACAACAACAGAAGTTGATCAAAGGGTGCACTTTGCTGCGCTCGAAACTATTCATGAGAAGCTACCAACTCCTACCAACAAAGAAGAAGTGAAACAACAAGCACTTGAAACTGTGCATGAAGCACCACCGACTACGACCAATAAGGTCGAAATGAACAGACCAACTTTAAGAAGAAGTAATGCGTTTTCACACAAGAAACGCCCAGGCTATTGCGACCTACCTCCTCCGGGGTTTGCCAGACTGATTGGAACAGTAGTAACGCTTGCCATGGTTGTGCAGATCGTCAGCGGAACGAACATCACAATACAGACGGACCGAAACCAGACACTGACCGAAGAAACAGAGCTGCGACTACCCGGACAACCAGTACTTTACCGAAGCACCGGACATGGAGTAGCGACAAACTACACTTTCAACACACTGTTGCTGAAGTTGGAAAGTCCGTGTAGCATTCTGCCGAGACAAGAGCGTGAAGAAATTCTGAATTATGAATGGTGCGAAAACGCGTACCGGAAGATGGTGATGGAACACTTTCGAGACCATTGTGCACGGGTAAAACAATTCGACCTAATGGACCCACAACGAGAAGTACAAACCAGAGTAGCAGTAAGAAAACCGAAGCTGGAAGTACCAACTGAGGGAGCGCTGAGACGACCAAAGCGCTTTGTCCTGGCGCTGGGCGCAGGCATCTTCATCATGCTGGGAACGTTGGTAACGGGAATCTCAATGGCAGTAGCAAATTCCGCCAGGTCCATGGCTTATGTCCGAGACCTAAGCCAGAGGTACCAGACGCACGTGGACGAACATATTAGATGGGGACAATTGGCTGTTCAAACACATAACCAATTGAAGGAAGCGTTACAACAATTCATGAAAGAATTTGAATACAAGAGTCAGAAGAAAGAACTAGAGTTTGAAAACACCCGAATGGCAACGGCGATAGTAGACAAATTGAAGGTTGTAGAATCGCACTTAGTACCTTTCTTGAGTGAGATGCAAGTGGGCAAATTGGCGCCCAGTTTCGAATGGTTATTCCCTGAAACACACAAACGAATTTGTAAAAATTGCAAGAGACAATTCAGTCAGACGTATGGATGCGAAATGTGGGAAGACAAGCTAATCATGAAGATAGGTACAACTGAAACATTCAATCGAGGAGACATCATGATAGCAGATGCCTTCACGGTGAATCAACAAGAGGACGAGGGCGTCACCTGCTTCTACAAGTACATCGGCAGTAAGTACATTATGAAGAATCACGACACCAATTGTACCATTGATTTGGAATGGGACCCGAAGAAAGAATACGAAACTTTGTACGTTTTCCAACCCGAAAGATGCAGGAATCGTTCAAGTGTGATAGAGCCGAAATGGAAGCAAACCAAATGTATGAAGACCACCGAGCTGGACCCACAGGAAGTAGTCCAGGTGAAGCACGAACGGGACTACAACTACATCTACTGTTACAAGCAGATGTTGCAAGTCGAAGAAACAAAACCGTTTCAATGTCAAAATTATGTCTATCGCTTTAGCAGACTCACGCGCATTAAAGTCAACGAGGTCCCGATAACGTCGTATGCGAGGGAAGCAACGCTAGAATTGAATTTAGAATCCGACATTTCTCCTTTCAATCACGTCAACACAACATTCTTCAGCGCCAAATTCACGCGAGACATGCTGAAGTTGGATCATCTACTTGATGAAACCAAGAAAATTCGCAAAGAGCTGTACCACGAACCAACTCAGCTTGCTCCATGGCATTTATTCTTGGGACTACTATTCTCAGTAACACTCACAGTAGCACTTCTAATATTAATCGTACATTGCGCCATACAGCGGTGCTACAAAAGAGACTCGAGGAAGCTCATGGAGGCGCTAAGACGAGATCAGGAAATGACAATTATAAAAGCGTAGACGAGAATAGCAAAACAGCATCAATTGACGAGGACTAATTCACAACTTTAATCAGATCAGAACAGGATGGAGCCCCAAAATCGACCAAGCCCGCGACAAAGACACAACATGTGGTACAAATTCCTCGTACTGGAGGAATTGGCACGGAGACGTACCCAAATGTGGTGGATCGACCGCTTCACCCTAGTCGAAACCGTTTACTTCTTGCAATTCGTGCAAGAATTTGAACTGTTCATGCGGGGCGAGCCAGACGTGCCTCCAATGGTCAGCAGGCGAATTGGGCGTCTATGGGCGTATCTACACATAGTAGTTGAAATGCACGCACTGAGAAGGATCAGGGGGAGTGAATTAGCGCCTAATCGTCATCATTCATATCAATAATCAATTATGCCAATAATCATCTTATGCCGAATAATCAATTAGACTAGAAAACACAGAAGGAATGACATTTCAAAATTCACAATTAACCAACCATTTAAACATCTAGATTATGGCGCAAGTACAACTGTCCCGTAGGGCCAGCGGCCGACTACAACTTGAAAACTTGGCCTATTATGAGCGACGGATAGTGGAAGAGACCACTTACAATTTCGTCTTTCATTATGCTAAGATACGCAATGAAGAGATAATAGCTTATGCTAAGGCCTTCTTACCGCAGATAACTCTCTTGGTGAGCTATGGGAAGAGAGCACGAGTACAGAGACGGGTGCACCGTATCATCCGATTCTTTACAAAAATAGTTAAAATGCAACAGGCATGGGAGGACGCAGACTTGTCGCGCGAGATCGTCAAAGATGCTACTGCGAAATGTGGATTGGTGACTCTTCTATAAACTAATGTCAATTCCTAGAAGGCAAAACTAACAGCGAGACGATGACTCGAGACAGCAAGCAACCATCATCAGCATCATCACTCAACCCTAAGGCGAAGATCTTTACGCCCAGGACACCCGCATTGAACGCATTTCCGGCACCAGTGCCGAGGGCGATGACGTTCTTGTTTCGTATAGGAATGGACGATCTGTTGCTCTTACTCACCGATCTGGTAGAACAGATCGACAGCATGCAAGCCTTGACGCCCAAATCGAGGCGGATGATACACAGCATCATTCGCACCGCATTGGACCCCAGGGTCAGCAGTCCGGACGTAATCCATCAAGCGGGATTGGATACACAAATACTTGCGCACGAGTTACTCAGCTTGATGTTAGAATAACCAAACACTTAACCACGCTTGCCTTAAATTAATCAATCATATGGCTTAAACACAACCAAATTATTATTACTCTATTTTAGCGAAAAAGATGAACGAATACCTCGGCGACGCAAACAATCAGCTTTATACACTTTACTTAGAAAACGGGTGCTGTGAGCCCAGATATGGACTCACCCAGTTAGCCACCCCGTACCCAACAATCCAGCGACAACTGAACCATGTGGTGCAACTTTTCGAAGAAGCAGCAGCAGCACCGCGGGCCCAGAATTACTGTACTGACAGTATGGTGAAGGGAGTGAAGCTGATGGCCTATTACGACCTACTACGGTCTATGTCGGCACGCTTCTGGGAAACAAGTTGTCTGTTTCCTGGACCTGGATCCGACGGGTACTGGTCAAAATTGGCCATGCGGGTACATACACCAAATTGGCAAGACACCGTGGGAGTTCAAGCTTTCCTGAGAACTCGAGTGTGTAACGGAACGGTCCTCTCACGTGAACAGGTACACCAGAGACGTAACTTGTACACGCCATCAGGAGTGCCGCTTACCCAGCAACCACCACGCACATCGTCACCACGCCATGCGCAGACTTTTACGGCAGACCAAGTCCAGCTTGGATTAACGGAACGCCATTACTCGTTTCGCGACCAACGCAGGTGACCCGACCTTCAGAGTCCTGGTCCCCAATAAGCTGCACATCGTCCAGCGACGCATCAACACACGGCAGCACATCAGGCAGCTACGAGGACGATCAACCATCACAAGTTGTCATTGAAGATGACAGCTTCCAAGCGCAGTTTGAAAGTGGTTATGACGAATGGATCAAGACCGAGCAAAGTGACGACAACAGTGGCAGCGGCAACAGCAACCACGACAGCGACCAACGTGTGCGGGAAGTGTCGCAGCGACGACCGTTAGTCGAACCGTCGGACGAATATAGAGGAAGGGAGATAGACGGCGAGTATTGCAGCGCTTTCTCCGTTTATGGATCCGCCGTTTAACCATTCACCTGAATGAAGACGCCGACGTCACCGTTTAAAAGTCCGGGGGTGTGATGTGAAAACACATCCTATTTCAACCCTATCCGTAAATTTTTTATTGCCACTATTTTAACCATAATCACACAGCAATGGGATGCATAACCAACCGAACGGAGCAACAACACACACGTGCAGCCGGTACAGCAGTCAGCAGCACACTGACCGAGGGCGACTATTTCGACCCTATCCTGACGGACGCATACACAGTACACACCGACGAGAGGCCACTTAGGTTTTTCTCTCTCGTCGACTAGGTGCATTAAGCGCCATCTACCCTCACGCTACATTAACACACACACTACTACAAAGCTAATCCTACTACAGAGGCAAGTATCCTCTTATTATGCTAACTTTCGACTATTGGGCACATACATCCAAACACACACATGAAGCACGAGTCAGAAGACCAGCCTTCATCATCCCACCTGCGTCAGGGCCCAACTGAAGCCGCCCAGCACATCAATAGGAGACGACGAAGGGGACAACTCTAAAATGAGGTCAAAGCGGCGATCAAAGAACCATTTCACCGACCGAATCCAATATAGGACCAAAGACATCGTGCCACAAGGCCGAATGACAACTTGATTTATCACGGGCCAACACCGAAGCAACACCCTGTTGATCAAATGCACATGGAAGGATGGACCACATCATATCAAATGCGAAACAGAATGGCCGGTTGATTTACGACCAAATTCACTGGAAAATGGACATCGATCAAGTTGACATCTTGGACAGCACCTGGGTTGGACTGCCCTCATCCAGGACCATGGACCAACGAGGCACATCAGCGCATTCTGGCTCTATAGCCTACACCTCCGCTGATGCACGTACGAAGTAGAACAATGAGGTCAAGAAGTGTTCCCACGATCAGCACCTGGAATCACCGAGATGCCAAAGGGGACTGGACCAAGGGGATGCATGGAGAAAGGCTGCGGCCACGGGTATAAAAGGAGCAGCCTCAGGCCATTCGACGCACTGGAATCATAGCGAACGGTCGTGTCTAACCAACGGATCCCGAAGATATCTCCTTGGTTTGGACTGATCACTAGCTTTGACAAATCCTACCCGTGAAGCCCCAGCAGAGTCTAGAATCTGTTTCTATGCGTCTCGACGCTTGTGACGGCTCTTCACTCTCCCAGTCACTCATCGATAATAACATCACCGTTGACGTGGGCCTTTGGATCACCCAACATCGAACCAATTGCAACTTCGACCTGGTCCTCACCTCGACAATAGCCATCATATCATTAACAACTGATCCTTCAATCGTCATCGTCGAACCGATCTCGATCATCGACGCAGCAGTCATACTACTGGCAACTAACGACGCCGAAGCAACCGACGACGCCGAAGCAACCAGCGACGCCGAAGCAATCAGCGACGCCGAAGCAACCGACTAATCAACGACCAGCAAGGCAAGCCTTGGCCGATCACCTCGACTCACCTTGACTCGATCATCATCATCACAACACACTCACACATACTAAAGTCCCAGTCGAACCCTGTTCGTTAATCAAAATCCCGTTGCTAAATCAATAAAAGTGTTAAGCCACCAACGTGAGTCCAATCCGTTTAAAGTCCAACAGTAGGAGGTCCCGGTTCAGTCCGAGACCCGAGTCGAACCGAACGTCAACACCCAGCAGCAAAGCCGGCGGCTACTAGGCCAGTGGCCCAGCGCACACGCAGCAAGACGCGACCATTGAAGCCCATTCAGTGCAGAGCTCGCCTCGAATGTGTTTCTCACAGACCCTCGTCGTCATCTTGGTCTTGCTCATTATTTTCTATCTTACGCTGCCGACAAAGTTCCTCACCTACTGGAACTTAACCCAATCGTACCTGAAGGACACCTAAACGACGACCCAGCTGGTACACTCGAGCCACAACAAACACAACACCGCACACCACCGCAACTCAACCACAACCGCACCACTTGAGTCATTTTAGCCGGTGACTCAACCCAGAAAGGGTACTCAACATCCGTATCCTCAACAATTTGGAGGGAAAAAGAAATCTAGTACCTTCCAAGTTCACATATGTATAGACACCTTGGTAACAATCAAATTGATTGTACGAATGATTATCGAATGTTTTTTCTATCCCTTTTACGATCGATTAACTTTTGTTTAACGTTTCAAGGAGAAGCACACACAAAGTACTGACTCAATTTGAATTAATTACGAGCACACGTGTAACAAATGTGAATATTGGACAGTTTTTATTTAAGACATTTCGACTAAATCAGTAATATTAAATACACCCAAAGTTACCATACACCTTTACAAACTTTGGGAATTTTCGTTTCCTCTCCCTTTTTGTAAGTGACAACACAAGGAAGCAAATTGTCATTGTACTCAAAGAAGCACAGAATCGTGTCCTTGTCGGGCTCACAGGCACAAGCAAAGATTGGACTTGGTGGAACATTGCTGGGACAATCGTTGAGATGGCCAAGTGGTGGGCTCGTTTGAACAACATAAACATAATTTACCATCATCACAGCGGCTACAACAATTAACATAACTCGACTCTGCACCTTAAGAAAAATAATACAAATTACGATTAAATTTACCGAATTCAAAAACATTAAATTTACCATTTTGAAATTGAGACGAATTACCCAAAGGACTGTTAGTGACTGAACAAAAGTGAAGAGCAAATTCATTTATCACAATTGATTGCAAAATATTTTACGCACAATTGATCAAGTATTTCTACATTCTACACAAATTGAGTTATAGATATTATCTAATCTAAAAAATCTAATCAAAATTAATCAACAGTAAAATATCATCAAATATTTTTTGTAATTTGACAGTAAGTTTGCAAATACTCTAGACATTCAAAATACCATGGAAACATCCAAATTCCACGAATAATTGAATAATTTCATTTAATTCTTCGACATGAGTCCGTATACAAATAGAAGAATTTGTATGTAGTAGAGACAGTACTAATTTAAAAGAATATTTTAAAAATTTAATTAATACAAAAAGACTGTTACTTACAGCCCAAAAAGAAGACCACTGACCAGTCCTAGCTTCCAGTAAGTCATGCCATACTGATTTTTAGTCAAAAGCAAATAAATCTGCATCCTCAATTGCTGTCTTACACCAAAGTAGTGAGTTGGCCAATTTGCATCAATCGAAACCAAATGTTTCGCACATTTATGAACCGCACTTGCATAACCAGCAGCAATCAAATGAACCAGAAATATGTGTTCCGTTTGAACGAGTAGAACTGTCCACCAAATTGGTCGCAATTTAGGCTCAATCAGCCCGAGCAGAAGATTGATTGCAAAGTAGGCGTGAATGGGCGCCGAGTAGAACACACCAAATAGCACCTGGGCCATTGAGCGATTGATCGAAAAGATCGATTGACGCATACGATTGTGATCGTGAAGCCATTTTGGTAATCGTAAAAGTCGATTTGAAACTCTCTTTTTGAGATGAGGAATCTTTTCATGGGAATTTTTCATTCTAATTACACGATGTCCCTTTAAATAATCAGCCAAATGTTCAATTCGTTTCTCTAACTGTCTCAAGCCTTTCAGTAGAACCAAAGTACAAATCACAAAAAGTAAAACTGAAATTTGGAAGAAATGAGAAAATGCAAATAAACCAGCGGCAAGACAAAGTGAAACCAATTGATAGGAAATCATCGACAATGTAGAATAGTCAGAAATGCCAATCACAAATGTCCAAATATGAAAGCAAATTTGAATTGCAACTAAAAATTGGTTGTAAAATTAATTTAATTTAAAATTAAACACACTTACCCAAACATGCAAAACATACGATTGACATCATATTTGCTACGAAATCAACTTTCCATTGCAATCCAGGAACATACATCTTCTGCCTTTTAATAAATGGTTTAACATTTCGTTTGACAATTAGATTGTACGGAATTCGGTACAATTCGTCCTTTAAATCTGCTTTAAAGAAGGAAATTCTGCAAAATTCAAAAGAGGTTCCAATGATCACGCCCGTGATGAGATTGAACTCTTTTTTGAAGTCAATGAAATAAACGACATCACCAAGGTAGATTCGAGCGCTGACTGACAAATTAACAAAAAATATTAAAATGTACCAGATTATGAATTTTGCAGACAAAACAAAATTCAACAAAGCAATTGCTTTTAGAGCTAAATAGGCTCGAGTTGAGCCCTCTTCGCGATTGATCACATTGAAATAGCGCATATAAAAGTCTTTAGTACGAAATGGATTGACAAAATCGAGAAGGAATTCCATTTTTTTGTGTTTTTGTGAGTGGTTTGAGTTGACAATTGTGAGCTCAATTGAAACTGACAATTCACAATTCAATGACAGTCACTAATGAAGAACTAGATTCTCTAATGATTCTACAACATATTATATTTCAGCAAAACAACAATATCTTGAAATGATGAATCAATAGTAATTGATTGAAATGGAAAATGTTCGGTTATTTGGCAAACTTTTCCGGACCTTACTCACCTAATTTCACAATCAATTCCGAGAAATGAAATAGAATTCTACAGTAGTTGTTGTTGAATTGAATTATTAATTGAAAAACACCAAATGGCACATTTGTGTCAAAACTTCTAGAAGAAACTGGTTTCAACAGCATTGAAACAGATATTTCGAAAAGTGTTTTTAGACGTAAATATTTTTTGTTGTTTGAAAATATGAAGAAATGTTTCAAATGTTTCGCAAACATGACAATTTGGTTTAATTTGTCAAACATAAATTACAAATTTATTATTTCAAAATTTGAAATAAAATTAATTTAAATTCAAATTGACGAGTCGGAATTGACTCGGTCGACGTCTAGGCCCATGTGAGATCAGTTCATTGGTTGTTCAATATATAAGTTGGTAAATCAAACTATTTTTTATTTCGCATTTGATCTCAATTCTGAAATAATCGAAAAATATTTTATTACAATGACCATGACCAATTGTACCACTCTCGAGAATCTCGGATATGTGAACGTATTTTGGCAAGTTGAGAACATTGTCTCAGTGGTTGCAGTCGTTTGGTGAGACATTTTCTGAGTTGAGCTTGAGTGCTGCTGTGCGTGCCGATGCCACATTTGGAGCAGTGACCGTTCTCATAGATGAGATTGATCGATTCTAGGCTGGGGAAAAAGTGATCCAGACATAGACCTTCTAGCGCACCGTGATAATAATCTTGTTCTATTGTTAATTCGATGAACTTGACTGAAGGTAGTTGAGGTAGAGAGACGAGTTCTTCTAATGATGGTTCCAATGGAGTGAGCACAAGTTTCATGTGAATACTGCTCAATTGGGGTAAAGGGGACAGGTGATGGGCCAATTCGGCAATTGAAAAGTTCACTGGATCAAGATCACAGAGGGCAAAGGTTGAGATGCTGACGAGTGAACGAAAACGGGAGGTAAAAGTATCCAACCGATTGCCATTAAAATTGTCCGTCATATTGAAGTGAGTGAATCGTGCGCAAAAATCAGGACTAAACTCGTCGATACACTTTTGAACATTGCCACTGGCCAAATCGATGCCAATTTCGCGTAGATTTGAGTTTGGTTGGGCATAACGTTTGAGCGAATCGAAGATGAGACTCGCGTCATTTTGTGACCGAAAGTAGAATTGCTCAAGTCGCTTCAAAACAAGCAGATCAATTGTCTTGTCACGCAACTTGAATTCGTTCAGGTCCAGATCGAGTGTCTTCAAGGTTGGCAATCGATTGATCGAGTCAAGCAGCATTGTAATGTTTCCACGCTGTTCAGTGAAAGAAAATGACAATTTGAGGCTGACCAGCTGGTTACTCCACTGGTCAATGAGGAGACACATCTTCACAACGGTCCACTCGAGATTGACTTTCGCTAATTTGATGTTGAGTGTGGTCACTCTAGGAAAGGTGTGAAATAGAAACTTTGGACGAGACATCAACTTGTGGTCAGCCATGTAGATGTCGGAATAGGACTTCTGGACAAGTGGGCGATCAAGGTAAGGTGTCATTTGAGACAAGTTAGACTTGTTTGGATCACCAATCAATGTCAAAAACTTGCGACGTCTTAATGCGAGTGATACGAGCGATTCATACTGTGCATATGAATCGACTGTGTTGAGAATGTCTCGAATGGGCAAATGGTCAAACATCAACAAAATTGCGAGGTCGGGCAGTTGGCTCAGCATGGCTGGTTGTATCAAGTTTGAGATGATGTAAACAAGAAGGACAATCAAATGAAAGTGTGAGCAAATCAAACAGTGGAGTGCGTTTATATTGTAATTACAATCAAACACACTCGCAAATGACTTGCAGGGATTAAGTGACCAATCAACGCTTTAGCTTTAAACCAAAATGTCAGTTTGATCTTGTCTGTTTCAACTTTCATACCAAACATTTGTTTTAGGCAGATGTACGATGGTCAATTAATTATTTTAATTCATTACAATTCACAATCGTCTCTCAACTCTAATCTTAATCGGAGCCGACGCAATTGTAGCTTTGTATGGCAGCAGTGCAATTGGACTCGATGGCGTCTTTTGACTTGGTACAAAACGAAATTGTCTACAAATCTTAGCCAAACAAAGTTTCATCTCCTGATTGGCAAATCTCAGTCCAATACAATTTCGTGGTCCCTGACCGAATGGATTGAAACTGTACGGTACGAGCTGGTCCTTGTTTTCGGGCATGAATCGATCGGGATTGAAACGATTTGGTTCGGGGAAGTACTCTGGATTGTAGTGGATTGATAGAGTGGGAAATTCAACCAATTGGCCCTTCTGTAACACTATTCCACCCAATTTGTAGGGTTTGGGCGAACCACCAAAAGTGCGTCCAACTCTGATGAATGGTGGATACTTTCGAAGGGATTCTTTGATCACAGAGTCCAGATAAGGAAGCTGCATCACAGTTTCGTTGTATTCGGTGGAATTGGGCGTCTTATCGGATAACTCTCTAACGAGTTCATCGTACAGTCGTTCCTGGACCTCTGGATTAATCGCAAGTTCATACAAACCGAAAGACAGCGCTACAGCCACCGAGTCATAGCCACCAATCATGAAACCAATTGCCTGGGCCATGATTTCATTTTCTGTTAAAGTCGATAATTTTGAAGATGTTCCAATTGGAACTTCATCTTTTTCATCCTCACGATCATCAAAATTTCCATCCAATTTCTCGTAACTCGAGCTCAATTTACTCTCATCCACTTGAGCGTTAATCAGAATTTCGATTAAATCATTTCGTTTTGCTCCCACTTCTCGATTGGCTCTCCGTTGACGTAGAATTTCTCTAGCCAATTTCTCGAAGAAATCCCATGACTGATCATTGAACGGTTGAACAATTCCGAGCCATTTCAGTGCAAAACCAGGTAGAGAAATCATGCCCAACAGCTTAAATGGACTTATTTCCAGTAGTTTGAGTGCATTCACCATGAATGGATTCATTAAACCACGACCATGAGCATCAGTGTTGGAGTTTGTCTCAACACCAAATACATTTGAGGCAATCACATCGAGAGTGAATCCAACCATCACTTGTTTCAAATCTTGGATCAATCCATTTTTATCTCGAATCAATTGCTCAAAATGACCACTCAATTGATTCACGGATCGATCCATTTGGCCGAACATTTTCTTGAGTTTAGCAGAACTGAAGCATGGAGTAGTGATTGTGCGAAGTCGCTTCCAATTGGGCGAATTTTCCATAAACACAATTTTACTAGCAATGGGATGGTGCACAGTGAGACCTTGTTGATCCACAAACAAAGGAAAATCTTTAACCATAATCTGCTTAACCAACTCAGCATCGGAAACTGCCAAAACCGGTTTGAATCCACGATAATTTCCGTAGACTTTTCCATACTTTTCGCGGAAATCCTGTTCAAACTTGAATGGATCTCGTGCAAACATGTAACCAGAATTGCCGAAGGAGAGTATACTCGGTGTCGGGCCAGGAATACCGCGTTTGGTCCAGAAACTGAATTTATTTTGAATGTAACTAATTTTGAAATAGAAAATTAATCAAAAATCAAACCAAAATGATAAAACTTACAAATAAAGTAAAGTCAAAATCGAACCCAAAGTCAACAGCAAAATCCATAAATCCATTTTCGATTAAGATTTCAATTTCAATTACTCAACATTTAAGACAATTTAGTGTATTTGTTAATCCAATCATTCTCTTCATTATATAGCCATGTACTAAAATTGTCATCGAAGTGTTATCAAATCATTATCAGCTGACTTTGACAATTCACTTCGCCAGTGTCTTCACATACACGTAATTGAATGTACGATTTGTGACACAATGTGGGCAATTAGGTTGGAAAGATACAAAAGATAAATCAATGCAAAAGTCTTATCATTTGTGAGTTGATTAGAGACTCATTGGCTTGGGCTTGATAAGGAGGACAAGTTCAGTTACTATTACAGTTTGTATGCAATTGCTATGGTTTGACTGACTTTTTGGCTTTATGTTTAATTATCCTGCATTTTACCTTTGACCCTTTTGACCCTACACAAGCTCTTATATATATGTAGTAGTTATGGAGCAATTGGAAAAGACATGGCATTTGAAAATATGTGATTTGAAAATATGGGATTTGAAAATATGAGATTTGAAAATATGGGATTTGAAAATATGGGATTTGAAAATATGAGATTTGAAAATATGAGATTTGAAAATATGAGATTTGAAAATATGAGATTTGAAAATATGGCATTTGAAAATATGGGATTTGAAAATATGTGATTTGAAAATATGACATTTGAAAATATGACATTTGAAAATATGAGATTTGAAAATATGACATTTGAAAATATGACATTTGAAAATATGGCATTTGAAAATATGACATTTGAAAATATGACATTTGAAAATATGAGATTTGAAAAATATGACATTTGAAAATATGGCATTTGAAAATATGGGATTTGAAAATATGAGATTTGAAAATATGAGATTTGAAAATATGAGATTTGAAAATATGAGATTTGAAAATATGGGATTTGAAAATATGAGATTTGAAAATATGAGATTTGAAAATATGGGATTTGAAAATATGAGATTTGAAAATATGAGATTTGAAAATATGTGATTTGAAAATATGGGATTTGAAAATATGGGATTTGAAAATATGAGATTTGAAAATATGAGATTTGAAAATATGGTATTTGAAAATATGGTATTTGAAAATATGGGATTTGAAAATATGAGATTTGAAAATATGGGATTTGAAAATATGAGATTTGAAAATATGAGATTTGAAAATATGAGATTTGAAAATATGAGATTTGAAAATATGGGATTTTTGAGTCAAAATCGAACCCAAAGTCAACAGCAAAATCCATAAATCCATTTTCGATTTATATTTCAATTTAAATTATTCAACATTTAAGACAATTTTAAATATTTGTAAATCAAATCACACTTCTCCTCCTTATATAGCAATGTACGGGAACAATTTGAAAATATGAGATTTGTAAATGGGATGTAGTATGCCGTCTCGAGAGACAAATTAAAAGCCACAATTATACATTTTATTTTATATTAAAAACAAAAAAGTACATGTTTCACAGAAGAGACTCGTCCACCTCGAGGTAATCCTTGGGTTTGCCGCGCACTGGCACACCAATTGAATTTGAGCTAAAGTGAGTCTTGATGTGTATGACGGTGTTGTTGCGAGAGGCATTGGCATAGCCACAGTTGGGCCATTTGCATCGATAGGGCTTGTTACCGCGATGAGCTCGTTCATGGTCCTTGAGCGCTGTTGGGTTTTTTGTTCGATATCTGCAACCAGGATGGCGACAAGCCAAATCGGGCTTCACCTTGTGAGTGCTTTCGAAATGATTTTGCACTTTTCTTCTGTGCTCTCCCGTGTATGTACATGACGGAAAAGCGCACTGATACTCTCCCAACTGGTGGTAGTCAATGTTGTGATTGTACAACAGAGGGTACTTTGCAAAGTATTTGGAACATCTGTTACAGTGCCACTTGACCACGCCTTGATGAATCCGTTTGATGTGATCGCCTAGAATTTGGCTAACAAATCGAGTTAGTTGGAGAAGATTGTATCACAAAACAAACTTACCGATTGTTAAATGAACCACCGCAATCCTTGACCAAGCATCGAAATGGAGAGATCAAATGTTCGTCCCTCAAGTGATCGTTGAGTTGGTCTTCTCCAAATGATAGGTCACAGTCAAGCTCGGGACAAAGAAGATTGAGTGTGATGATTTGTTTGTCCAGGTTGAGCACTTCGTCAACTTGAACTTCGTCAACTCGTTGTCTCGGGGAAGGTAGGGACATGTCTGGCTGAGCAATCGGTAGAGCAATCGGTTGTGGTGTTGGTTCCATTCTCGGTCGTTTTCTGAGTTGTGTCGATTCTTGCTCGAGCCATTCGATACTAGAGTCAGAGTCGCCATTTGGCTCAAATGATTGTTGATTGTTTGACAGTGGACGAGACTCGATGTCGGTTAGTTCATTAGGCAATGTGATTTGAGCATTGGTGATGGACACTGATTGGGCTGGAACAAAGGACGTGGGAGAAGACTGAACAGTGGAAAATGGACTGAAAGAAAATGGTTCGGTAGGAAGTTGTTGGTTAAGTTGAGATGATGTTGGAGTTGATGGTTGGGCCAAGTTATTAGCCACTTGATCGGGTGCAGTGAGATTCAATGTTTGCCCACAGTCATGACCAGCTAGTCTTCGTTCCACTCTATTAGTCAATTTGGTTTCGAGTCTGCTGAAGATTGAATCGAGCAGTGGGTTCATGAATCGGTCCATCTCAGTTCGCAACCAGTGACGAGTGTCTTCCTTCTCGGCTGTGAGCATTTCTCGCAGCATGTCAACTGTCCATGATGATGCTGACCCAATCGGCGAATCCATTGATGAAACAAAGCTCAGATGATAGTGATAGTGAGAGACACACAAAGTCTAAAGGAGAGCACGTTAGCACAAAGTGGAAAGACAACAGACAATGTACTGGGCACACACTGATCGAGAGCATCACCACACAGGCCATTTATGACGGCAGGCAGTGACAGTAATGTTGACATGGTGACCGTGACGTGCTTGACCGGTGACTGATCAGTGGTCAATGACGAGTGACAGTGAATGGCTAGTTAGTGAGGGAGCCACTTTCTCAACATGAACAGTGACAGATGGCAAACTGAGAGAGCGGTCTGACTGAGTTGAACGAATTCAAAGCCGACGATTGGTTGTACAACTGCTGGTCAACACGAACACAAACACCCTCGGATCCCAATCGTTCAAGGTGTTCAATTCTTTCTGTTTCTTGGCACTTTCGGGCAATTTGAAATGGACCGTTTGAAGGTAATTTTAGCGAATTTTAATGACAAAATATTAAAAACAATAACGAGCGTGTTAATGTATGTGACAAAAGTAAATATGCGTTCACAAAATATATTAGCATTTATTGAAAAGAGTACGCACGCAATTTGGTGAAACGGTTCAAATACTGCTCGATATGTTCGAAATCACAATTGGATTGCACATTCAGATGCTCGACTTTAGGCAAAATGATGCAAAGTACTGAAATGAATTGTCGATTGATCATGTCCTTTTCATTGCCTTTGAACTCACACGACGAAAGAGTGAACGTTCGAATGGAGACGAGTGGAGTGAGTTGCTCATCGAGTTCCAGTCGGGACAGATCGATCGTAATGTTGGTGAACTCAAGTTCGGTCAAGTGCTCCAACTTGCTAAGGTGGCGAATCAATTGAGCAGTCATTGGGGCATAAGGCTATATAGAATTGAAAATGAAAATTGGTCAAAACAATTGGTAAAATATCAAATCAAAATACAGCACAACTTACAGTTGCAACTTTAAGGCGCAAAACTTGCAATGCAGCAGCATGTTTGCTCAGATAGTCAACTAAACGATCGAGCTCAGGAATATTCTTCAATTCTAGATGAGTCATATCGGCCAGCCATCCTCGGTTGATACTGTGCCATTGAGTGTAGTCAAAAATAGCATTATTCAAAATATCAAAAGAAACACGCGAGCAATTTGAACTAAAGTGACGAACAAAATGCGAAGGCATTTCATAACCAGAATAGAAGAATTGACATAATCGAGCCAGAGTTGGTGCAAGAATTGAGGCCATTTGACATTTGATTCGGCCAAATACCAAATCAAGTCGTTTGAGTGACACGCACAAATTGATCAGTGGCAGTAATTGTTGATTGTCGTGACTTGAAGTAAAGTAAAAGTCAAAAAACAAATGTATTTGTAATTGAGAGAGTGGTCAACTGGTGCAGAGGAGACTGACGCAGAACTGTGAGACTGTCACTCAAAGGTAGATCCAGAACGAGCGATTCAGCGAGAGGAAAGAGGCGGCCAAGTTGAGATTGTGCCAAGTGTCGAGCTGAGTTTGGTTTGAGTTTGAGTTTGATGAAAGTTAAAGCCAAATCGATGAGTCCAAAGGATCGTTTCTTGATTTCCTCGGCTTGTTTAGGACCATAAGGACCAGAACTAGTCAAACAGAGCGCTTTCTTGTTTTGTCCAATCAAGAATAAACGGTGGTCGGACATCTTAGCGAAAAGACATCTTAGCGAAAAATTGTTGTAGGAGGAGCCTAAACTCGCTAAGATTGGACATCTTAGCGACTTTTGATTAAAAGTAAAATCAATTGGCAGAACTACCTGAAAGTGTTCCAATTCACCTTTTAAGAGCCCAATGACCGTAAATAGTGGCAAACGGTTCAAGATTACCTAGAATTGAGAAAATTGCCATTTAACTAGAGATTCAACGAACTCAAGAATTCAAAGAACTCAACGGTCCAATTTAACGTTTAACGCCCAAGATGGTTGTCTAGTAATTTTGATGGTTCTTTTTGTTTATCTTTACCAAGCAAAAGAAATAGGTTAAATAAGTTGGGATTTGACGAATTCGTTTTAGAAGTTTGCATACGTTAGTGAAGAGTGAGAAAATCTTAGGGACAACTCGTATTTCATACAGCAAACAATAACTCCTGTACATATTGCTACAACACATATTGTAGGTAGTTGCATAATAACAACAAAAAATTCGCTTAAAATGAAAAGTTGTGCGATTGCAAATATGTTTGTGTGAGTGATACATACACATCATAGTGGTTCAATATATTTGACCACAATAAAGCATTTGCGAATGGTTGCAAATGGATGCGAGTTGTCCTGGACATTGGATTCGAGTCAATTGTGGTTTGGTTCAATGTATTAGGTCACAATAAAGTATTTGCGAATGATTGCGAATGATTACAAATAGTTGCGAGTGGTTTCATGAAATTGGACATCTTAGCGAGTTTAAGCCCCTCCCCTTGATTGTTGTGTTGTGTCTCATTATGTTAATGAGTAGGGAGGGGCTTAAAGTCGCTAAGATGTCCAAACTAAAATATTTTGATTTTACGCTTAAATCTCGCTATTTCTTGTTTCTATCACATCAATTACATTGGACAAAACCAAAATAAGATCAATTCTAATGCACCGAATACATTCTCAATCCCAAAAAACCTAATCAATGTGCAATAAATAGCTCAAATCAAATTTCGCTAAGATGTCCAAGGTAAATTTTTGTAGTATTACAGCAAAATTGCGAGATTTATTCTTTCAGTGTCACCAATTACAGCTAACTAAACCTAAATTGACTTTAATTTCTGAGAACAAACTCCCAGTCCAATATCTTTGGCGACTTACATCATAAGATGCTAAATGATTCTAATATGGTTGGTTAATTTACTTGAAATCAAATACTTTACAACATCTAAAACAAAAGTAACTTGAAGTTGACTAGTGTGCTTTAAGTTTTGCAATTTAACTGTTATCATCAGTTCTGAAATATGTAAAAAAGTTTAATTTGGCCAAGCAGCGATGTTATCAGTGACTTATAACTTATCACGATCTTACAGTTTCTATATATTCAAAATAATAAATGATCTTCATTTTAAAGTCTTTTTTACAGGTAGAAACAATTTCACATTTTAATAGTTTAATAGCCGATAATTAGTACCAATGGTTTGACAAGTTATCATCAGTAGGAAATATCAAGGTTTCGATGATGGAATAAATTCAAGTGGTTGCGAGTAGTCCTAGACATAGGATTCGAGTCATTTGAGGTTTGTTCGATGAATTTGGTTTGAGTTCATATTCTTAAAAAGTTTCATTGTCATGAATAAAGATGTACGTTGTACACTTAAATATTTAACTTGAGCAACAGCTTTATTGTTAAGAATGTGTACATAGCCTAAGGAACACAATCCGAAACATCTCAGAACATAAACAAAACTCGCTAAGAATTCGTTAGACTCGAATCAAATGTCCAGGACACCTCGCATTCATTCGCATTCATTCGCATTCATTCGCAAACATTCGCAAATGCTTCATTATGCCCAATAAACACAATCAGAAGCATATCAGCACAAAAATAAAAAGTCGCTAAGAATTCGCTAAGATCTTAGCGACTTTAAGCCCCTCCCCTAAAAAAACTCGCTAAGATGTCTATTCGCTAAGATGTCACTAACCCGAATAAACACACAAGTTGTTTAAATAAAATAAATTAATTTATTTCACATATAAAACGAAATCTAAGCAATTCGCGTAGCACGCTCACGTCGCAGCGTCTCGTTATCCTTGTAGAAAGTGTGGCCAAGGATCGGTACGAAAGACCAACGGAAGATTTTCAACTCTTCCGTATAATACTGATTACAATGGGTAATCATTTGGTAGGTGTCGTTGATGTCTTGAAAGCCATCTATCATGACATCGATCCTCTCGAGACTTGGAAATTGTCTCGAGATTCGCTCGACAGTTGCTGCTTCACGAGGTATGCCATCCAAAGTAAGTTTGCGATTTTGAGCCTTGAACGCTTGACCATCTTTCAAAAGTGAACAAGTGGAGATTTTATCGACCAGCCAGTCAGGTCGATCTTGTGCTTCGATCGAGCGTGTTACTACTCGATCCGTTTCGCCTCCGACGACAATGATCAAGTGTCGTAACTTAGCGAAAACGCGTTCCTGAATCAGATCCTTCCATAGTGAGCATACGGTGGTGAGCTTGATGAGCTCGTTTACTGACAACTTCTCGAAAATCACGAGCAAACAATCCGAGTTCAAAACATCGGTAATACAAAGTGCAGACATTTTGGTGTGGTGAAAGGTTGATGAAGTTCAATTGACTGAATCAAACTTGAAATGACTGACTACAACTTTGGACCTTTGGACTCACTGATCAAATAGGCCCAAATATTTGTATTGTTTGACATGACAAATTAAAATCTGGTTTAAATCTAATTTGATTTTATCATGTAATCTAGGAATCAACAATGGAATGCAGAATTTTGGTTTTACTCGCCCCAATAGTAGAGTAGTAGTGAACAAAATAACAAAGTTATCAGGATATTTACTGTAGTTTTGTAATTAAAATATTTCATTTCTTTTTCTGTAAATAATCAAAATAATATTTGGTTGTCGTACTGTTCTACGCTATTTGTTGGATGCCAATCAAATTGTTTGAATTTTAATCTCATTTCACTGTAACAATTTTGCATTTAATTTGAATTTTAATTCGAAAATTAAAAAAACAAATCGATATTTGTGACAAAGCATCAATTATTGTCATTTTTATTGGTTTTTTGAGTTTTAATTAAACAGGTGACCTCTGTGACCTTTTCTTGAGCATTACACAATAGTGACAAAATGTAAAACTAATAATAATAAAATTTTCGTTTTATCATTGTATTTGTCTGGTACTTATTTGTAATCTCCCGTAAATTACTTTGAATATTAAAATATATATTTGTTTTTAAATGATCGTTTTTTACATTCAAATGTACATTTTTGCAATATTTGTTTTGTATGAATTTGAATGAAAGTTAGAGAACACAGACAACTGCATCATCACTCTACCAAGGTATCTTGAAGGTATCAAAGTATCTACTCATCATCACATCGACATTCGCGTTGTTCAAACCAATACTGTTCCTTTTGATTCATCGCCGAATATGCCTCACTCTAATGATCATCATCAACCAGACAATTCACAAAAACCCAACTTGGAGTCACTTGGCTCGTTGACTGATGCCACTCAGAATGCTACAGAAATCCAACGATAACAAATCAAACAAGAATTGTCAGATGAAGCCATTACAACAGCAAACGATCAAAACGATAAATCAAATGTTGGTGACTTTGTGAATGTGATGTTGATGAGATAATACATATTGACGTTCATATCATCCGTATTTTGAAATCGCACATTCGCAAATACATTGAAAAATGTAATGACGAGCGTGATTTGGAATTGGTTAGGAGTGAAATGTGCGAAATTCATTTAGATATTGTGGTCAGTTTATGAAAATGATAATTCGGATATTAGATTTTGATTGGGCAAAGATTATTGAGGGTAATACTAAACTGAATCGTACATTACTCGTGATGTTACTCTCACTCGATACTATCGATGACTGAGTGCACGCCTCTCTCTTACACAGCGTGGCTCACTGTGATCGGCTCACACACCACAACAAACAGTCGCACTCGAGTACATTTCGTGTTTCTCCTCTTCGTCCTTTTCTCTGTTGCTTAACTCTCATCATCTATCCTACATTCCGTCAATTCTCAACTACGAAGAAATGAATCGTCACTCAGCTGCAGGCAAAGACAAGACAATTTCTCGATCGCATCACGAGTTAGTAGAGGAAATCGCTCAACTGAAGGAACGTGAACGAGTTCTGGTTAGTGAAAATGACCAATTACGATCACAACTGGTGGAGATGAACGAAGAGGCTCACAAGAAATATGATGATTTGATGGTGCAGTATAACATGAAACGAGAATATGAAGATGACGGTGAGTTTGGTTCGGTTGTTTGTATTTGACTTATTTACAATTGGTGATATTTGCACAGGCACATCAAACAATCAGGTGACGGTCAAAACTGAATGGGACCATGATGAGGTGAAGGAAGTAATCAAAGTGGAGATCAAGGAGGAAGAAGACGAAGAGAATCATGACATTTTCATCAAACGAGAATATGTGCCTTCATACATCAAAACCGAATCGAATGATGTGAAGGTAGAAATCAAAGAAGAAGACGAAGAGGATAATGACAAGGACAGTGACTGGGATCGACGTTTGGTGAAGAAGGAATTGAATACTGCGGACATGATTGAGATTAAGGAAGAGGTGGAGGATGGAGAGGAGACTCGCATTATTGACATGGAGACATTGACTGAAGACAGACAAGTGAAACGAGGTGAGTGATGAAAGTGAAATGATGTGAAGTGATGACTTATTTGTGTCTATAGAAATAGAAGAGGATGAGATGACATTGCAGAATGATCAGATTGGGGATTGGGTCAAGCGAGAGATCAAAGAGGAGGAAGAGGATGGAGAAACTCAGGTTGATGACATCGAGGGTTGGGCTCAAGACAACCAAATTGGCGGTGATGAATCTGCAAATGAGCCCAATGAGGTGACAACAGTGACTCAATCAGCTGATCTATTGTCACCTTCGACCAGCACAGGAAATGGATCAAATCAAACTGCACTCAACCAACAGGCAAATGCTTCCACTCAGCACAACAAACGTAAACAACCTCCAACGAAACGATCTGCGAAAAGATCGAAGAAAACATTGCAAGATGAGGATGGAGATGATGATGGGGACATTGCCAATGAGGACCCAGAAGAATCAAAGGTCAAAGTGGTCTATTTGAATTGTACCGAGTCAAATTGCAATGTCAAGATGACTTCATTGGTTCACTTGCACGATCACTTGAGCACTGTGCATCGACTTGCTCCTTTTCAATGTTTTGCCGAAAATTGCAAATCACGATTCGATAATTCGTAAGTGAACATATTATAATGTCACATTAAATTGACCTAGTTTTATTTATTTTCAGAATACAAATTGGTAAGCACATCCAACTGCACCATCCTCAAGATGCTCGATTCCTGTGTACAGTTTGTTCCAAAGAATTTGATTCGCAAAGTAAAGCTTACAAACACTGGTACCAGAGTCATCAGACTGGTCAATTCAAGTGCAATTTCGTGAGCGACTGTGCCAAAGTGACTGACACGCGACGCAAGATGACAACTCATCAACGAGCCAAACATTACTCCCAATCGAAGCACTGCACTCACCCTGGCTGTACTGCTTCATTCTTCTCTAATGCTCACCTGAAACGACACGAACTGACTCATCTCAAGAGTAATCAATTTCATTGTGATTGGCCTCACTGCAGCAAGCAATGCAACCAACTAGCAAATCTGGTCACTCACATTCGAATGTGCCACTTTGGTCTGCCTCAAACCTTGAAAGAGCAGAAGGCAAAGAACATTGTGGACCTGCGAGACCCGATCGAATATGTTCGAGAGGTGGTGGACGAGTGATCGAGTCGAGTTGATTTGACCTCACTTGTAATGTTTGTCTTTGCAATCGTATCTGTCACTATCACTTTACACTTTTAATTTTACTTTCTACTTTTTCTCATATTTTCACTTGTTGTTCATATTTCCCAATTTGTTTCTCATACAATTTTCTGTTAGTTTCAATTTGCACTCTATCAAACTGATACAATAATGAGAGGCTTTTGATTGAGTTATTCCATTTTTTGATAATTCCAGCTTGTCATTTTACAATTCTGTCATTTCAATAATAATTTATAAAAGATTGAACATTTACACTGTCCGACACGGATTTTGCAACCACACCAAACTAGTTTGTTTTTTTTAACTAACTAGAACCTTCTGAATCGATCTGTAAAGTCAAAAGTGCAAAAATGTAAATAATAATCCAAATGATGTTTGGTAGTAGAGCTAGTAGACAAACAAAAAACATAACATGACACATATGTGAATCTAAATATGACATATCCACATTGACGTTCATATCATCCGTATTTTGCAATCACACATTCGCAAATACATTGAAAAATGTAATGACGAGTGTGATTTGGAATTGGTTATGAGTGAGATGTGGGAAATTCATTTAGATATTGTAGTCCGTTTATGAAAATGATAATTCGGATATTAGATTTGGATTGGGCAAAGATTATTGAGGGTAATACTAAACTGGATCGTGCATTACTCGTGATGTTGCTCTCACTCGATACTATCGATGGCTGAGTGCACGGCTCTCTCTTACACCGCGTGGCTCACTGTGATCGGCTCACACACCACAACAAACAGTCGCACTCGAGCACATTTCGTGTCTTCGCCCTTTTCTCTGATGCTTACCTCTCATCATCAATCTACATTCATCAATTCTCAACTACGAAGAAATGAATCGTCACTCAGCTGAAGGCAACGACGAGACAATTTCTCGATCGCATCACGAGTTAGTAGAGGAAATCGCTCAACTGAAGGAACGTGAACGAGTTCTGGTTAGTGAAAATGACCAATTACGAGCACAACTGGTGGAGATGAACGAAGAGGCTGACAAGAAATATGATGATTTGATGGTGCAGTATAACATGAAACGAGAATATGAAGATGACGGTGAGTTTGGTTCGGTTGTTTGTATTTGACTTATTTACATTTGTTGATATTTGCACAGGCACATCAAACAATCAGGTGACGGTCAAAACTGAATCTGATGATGATGAAGAGGTGAAGGAAGTAATCAAAGTGGAGATCAAGGAGGAAGAAGACGAAGAGAATCATGACATTTTCATCAAACGAGAATATGTGCCTGAATACATCAAAACCGAATCGAATGATGTGAAGGTAGAAATCAAAGAAGAAGACGAAGAGGATAATGACAAGGACAGTGAATGGGATCGACGTTTGGTGAAGAAGGAATTGAATACTGTGGACATGATTGAGATTAAGGAAGAGGTGGAGGATGGAGAGGAGACTCGCATTATTGACATGGAGACATTGACTGAAGACAGACAAGTGAAACGAGGTGAGTGATGAAAGTGAAATGATGTGAAGTGATGACTTGGTATTATTTGTGTCTATAGAAATAGAACAAGAGGAAAATGAAATGACATTGCACAATGATCAGATTGGGGATTGGGTCAAGCGAGAGATCAAAGAGGAGGAAGAGGATGGAGAAACTCAGGTTGATGACATCGAGGGTTGGGCTCAAGACAACCAAGGTGGTGGTGATGAATGTCGATCTGCAAATGAGCCCAATGAGGTGACAACAGTGACTCAATCAGCTGATCTATTGTCACCTTCGACCAGCACAGGAAATGGATCAAATCAAACTGCACTCAACCAACAGGCAAATGCTTCCACTCAGCACAACAAACGCAAACAACCACCAACGAAACGATCTGCGAAAAGATCGAAGAAAACATTGCAAGATGAGGATGGAGATGATGGCGGGGACATTGCCAATGAGGACCCAGAAGAATCAAAGGTCAAAGTGGTCTATTTGAATTGTACCGAGTCAAATTGCAATGTCAAGATGACTTCATTGGTTCACTTGCACGATCACTTGCGCACTGTGCATCGACTTGCTCCTTTTCAATGTTTTGCCGACAATTGCAAATCACGATTCGATAATTCGTAAGTGAATATTATAATGTCACATTAAATTGACCTAGTTTTATTTATTTTCAGAATACAAATTCGTGATCACATCCAACTGCACCATCCTCAAGATGCTCGATTCGTGTGTGCAGTTTGTTCCACAGAATATGTTTCTCAAAATAAAGCTAACTCTCACTGGCACCAGAGTCATCAGAATGGTCAATTCAAGTGCAATTTCGTGAGCGATTGTACCGAAGTGACTGATACACGACGCAAGATGACAACTCATCAACGAGACAAACATTACTCCCAATCGAAGCACTGCACCCACCCTGGATGTACTGCTTCATTTTCCTGTAATGCTTACCTGAAACGACACGAACTGACTCATCTCGCCACTAATCAATTTCATTGCAATTGGCCTCACTGCAGCAAACAATTCAAACTACGTTCAAATCTGGTCCAACACATTCGAACAAAACACTTTGGGCTGCCCGAGTCAATGAAAGCACAGAAGGCAAAGAACATTGTGGACCTGCGAGACCCGAACGAATATGTTCTAGTGGTGGTGGACGAGTGATGGCAGAGTTGAATCGACCTCACTTGTAATGTTTGTCTTTGCAATCGTATCTGTCACTTTACACTTTACACTTTTAATTTTACTTTCTACTTTTCTCATACATTCACTTGTTCACATTTCCCAATTTGTTTCTCACAATTTTCTGTTAGTTTCAATTTGCACTCTATCAAACTGATACAATAATGAGAGGCTTTTGATTGAGTTATTACATTTTTGGATAATTCCATCTTGTCATTTTACAATTCTGTCATTTCAATACTAATTTATAAAAGATTTAACATTTACACTGTCCGACACGGATTTTGCTACCACACCAAACTAGTTTGTTTTTAACTAACTAGAACCTTCTGAATCGATCTGTAAAGTCAAAAGTGCAAAAATGTAAATAATCCAAATGATGTTTGGTTGTCGTACTGCTCTACAGCATTTGTTGGATTCCAATCAAATTGTTTGAATTTCTATGCTCATTTCACATGTTCAAAAACTCAGTAATTTTGCATTTCATTTTTTGAATTCGAAAATAAAAAGCATAATAATAAACTGCAGGCAGTGGCACTCAAGGGAGCGGAGGTTCGAACCCCGGTGCCAGCCATTTCTTTCTTTCTTTCTTTCGGAAGTTGGGAAGTGTGTCTGGTTGCTTTGGCTAGAATGACCGTGGTCCCCCATCCCAGTGACAAAAATTTGGGTAGTCCAGTGACCGCTGAGCCAACCAGTTCGGTACGGACGGAGGGGCCAAATGTCTCCTCTTAAAACTGTGACATTGGTTCCTGGCACTCCACCACTTACCATCTAGTGCCATCCTCGACCAGGTGTGAGTCCCTGTGAGGCAATAATCAGTCCTGGTTGCGCGAGGAGAATCTCGGGGGAAGATCGGTGGGATCTTCAGCTGTGGGCTTGCCACTCACTCGTTCCCCAGTCGGCACCTTGCATTCGCCCTACGCTACGCAAAAGCAAAGAAACTTGACCTGTAATCAGGGCTCGGTCAAGTCCACCAGCAATGGTGGTTGCGTCTTGAGAATGAATGAATGAATGAAATAAAAAGCAAATCGATATTTGTGACAGAGCGATTATAATTTTTCATAGTTTTAATCAAGCAGAACTTGTGACCTTATCTTGAGTATTACAATCTAATTACAAAATGTAAAACTAATCATAATAATATTTTTGTTATCATTGTATTCTACCTGTAATACAAAGTTAATTTGGACAGTGAAAGAAATGAGCTAGTAGACAAAAAAACATAACATGACACATATGTGAATCTAAATATGACATAACCATTTTGACGTTCATATCATCCGTATTTTGCAATCACACATTCGCAAATACATTGAAAAATGTAATGACGAGCGTGATTTGGAATTGATTATGAGTGAAATGTGGGAAATTCATTTAGATATTGTAGTCCGTTTATGAAAATGATAATTCGGATATTAGATTTGGATTGGGCAAAGATTATTGAGGGTAATACTAAACTGAATCGTACATTACTCGTGATGTTGCTCTCACTCGATACTATCGATGGCTGAGTGCACGCCTCTCTCTTACACCACTCTCGGCTCACTGTGATCGGCTCACACACCACAACAAACAGTCGCACTCGAGCACATTTCGTGTTGTCCTCTTCTGTTGCTTAACTCTCATCATCTATCCTACATTCCGTCAATTCTCAACTACGAAGAAATGAATCGTCACTCAGCTGCAGGCAACGACGAGACAATTTCTCGATCGCATCACGAGTTAGTAGAGGAAATCGCTCAACTTAAGGAACGTGAACTAGTTCTGGTTGGTGAAAATGACCAATTACGAGCACAACTGGTGGAGATGAACGAAGAGGCTGACAAGAAATATGATGATTTGATGGTGCAGTATAACATGAAACGAGAATATGAAGATGACGGTGAGTTTGGTTCGGTTGTTTGTATTTGACTTATTTACATTTGTTGATATTTGCACAGGCACATCAAACAATCAGGTGACGGTCAAAACTGAATGGGACGATGAAGAGGTGAAGGAAGTAATCAAAGTGGAGATCAAGGAGGAAGAAGACGAAGAGAATCATGACATTTTCATCAAACGAGAATATGTGCCTTCATATATCAAAACCGAATCGAATGATGTGATGGTAGAAATCAAGGAAGAAGACCAAGAGGATAATGACAAGGACAGTGGATGGGATCGATGTTTGGTGAAGAAGGAATTGAATACTGTGGACATGATTGAGATTAAGGAAGAGGTGGAGGATGGAGAGGAGACTCGCATTATTGACATGGAGACATTGACTGAAGACAGACAAGTGAAACGAGGTGAGTGATGAAAGTGAAATGATGTGAAGTGATGACTTATTTGTGTCTATTTAGAAATCAAAGAAGAGGATGAGATGACATTGCACAATGATCAGATTGGGGATTGGGTCAAGCGAGAGATCAAAGAGGATGGAGAAACTCAGGTTGATGACATCGAGGGTTGGGCTCAAGACAACCAAATTGGCGGTGATGAATCTGCAAATGAGCCCAATGAGGTGACAACAGTGACTCAATCAGCTGATCTATTGTCACCTTCGACCAGCACAGGAAATGGATCAAATCAAACTGCACTCAACCAACAGGCAAATGCTTCCACTCAGCACAACAAACGCAAACAACCTCCAACGAAACGATCTGCGAAAAGATCGAAGAAAACATTGCAAGATGAGGATGGAGATGATGGCGGGGACATTGCCACTGAGGACCCAGAAGAATCAAAGATCAAAGTGGTCTATTTGAATTGTACCGAGTCAAATTGCAATGTCAAGATGACTTCATTGGTTCACTTGCACGATCACTTGAGCACTGTGCATCGACTTGCTCCTCTTCGATGTCTTGCCGACAATTGCACTGCACGATTCGATAAGTCGTAAGTGAACATATTATAATGTCACATTAAATTGACCTAGTTTTATTTATTTCAGTGTAGTGTCCCATTGTCTCCTCAGATGTCACTAGGCCTAAACGCCCTTACGCTATTTGTCCTTTGTCTCTGTATCTTGTCAAACCACTTCGGATGGTCCTACTCACGTAGACCTCCGCCCTCTGTCACTTGTAACCTCTTGCTCTCACTCGGTCCTCTCGACCTTCACTCGTTATTCAGACTTACTCACGATCAGTCATAACTTTGTGTCTCTGTGTACTATTCCAATTGCTGCCATCTTGGCCGATAACACTCGTGCCCTATCTCGCTGCTTCGTTGCCCAAATAAATGATTTGACCTTATCCGAGCCTCGCTAATTACAGCGCTACATCAGAATACAACTTGGTAAACACATTCAACTGCACCATCCTCAAGATGCTCGATTCCTGTGTGCAGTTTGTTCCAAAGAATTTGATTCTCAACACAAAGCTTACGATCACTGGTACAAGAATCATTTGACTGGTCAGTTGCAGTGCAATTACCTGAGCAAATGTACCGAAGTGACTGATACGCGACGCAAGATGGAAGCTCATCAACAAGTGAAACATTACTCCCAATTGAAGTATCTCCACTGCGCTCATCCTGGATGTACTGCTTCATTTTCCTGTAATGCTCACCTGAAACGACACGAACTGACCCATCTCAAGAGTAATCAATTTCATTGTGATTGGCCTCACTGCACCAAGCAATGCAACCAACTAGCAAATCTGATCACACACATTCGAATGTGCCACTTTGGTCTGCCTCAAACATTGAAAGAGCAGAAGGCAAAGAACATTGTGGACTTGCGAGACCCTAACGAATATGTTCGAGAGGTGGTGGACGAGTGATGGCAGAGTAGATTCGACCTCACTTGTAATGTTTGTCATTGCAATCGTATCTGTATTTCACTTTACACTTTTAGTTTTACTTTCTACTTTTTCTCATACATTTACTTGTTCACATTTCCCAATTTGTTTCTCACAATTTTCTGTTAGTTTCAATTTGCACTCTATCAAACTGATACAATAATGAGAGGTTTTTGATTGAGTTATTCCATTTTTTTAAATAATTCCAGCTTGTCATTTTACTATTCTGTCATTTCAATAATAATTTATAAAAGATTGAGCATTTTGGATATTTTTGTTTGTATACAATATATGTTCGGATAATGAATTTGTGTCCATTTGTTTCATCGATTTAATTTTTCCTGAGAATCACCAAACCTGCCCGATATTGATTTGATCACCAAACCATGAGTTGTATCGTTCAAAAGACATCAAAGATGCAAAATGTAAATAAATTCTATCAACTACAATACAATCAATTAAGTCGTGGTAGATGAGTTTGGCACTATCGAGATATTTATTTAGCCAATTTGAGACATTTGGATATTATCTAATAGATAATCTCACATTTAATCAAAATCAAGAATTTTATTAATTTGGGGTATATTGGACAATAATGTAAAATGTAAAAGTTAGCAGCAAAATTAAATGTAACATCCTTTGTGACTCCGTCCCTTCTAGTGAAAGTGTGTGAATCAGCTGTTTTGTATATTTTGCTAATAATTGTGTGTTTTTGGCTGTGAACTTTTGTGAAACGATTGATTTTCTGTTTTCGCTGAAATCTCCCTTGAACGTCAAAATCTGATCGAAATGGATTCTCTCACATCATCGTTGGCTGAAGTCCAACTGGATTCTTCCCGGGGTGGGCCAATAAGCCGCCTTCCAAACGAACTTGTACACGCCTTTTTGATCAAGTTGGAAATGCATGAATTGATTCGCCTCCGATTGGTTTGTCTTCGCTGGAAAGCTGTGATCGAGTTGATTGCACAGAAGAAGAAGTCGGTGATTTTGTCGTGTGGCGCCTTTTTTGTTTGTGATGACTTTAATGAAATGAGTCATTCGTTTCAAACTACCAAACGATTCTTTTTACAAATCGAACTGAAACGGGATTTTGAGCTAATCAAACTCAAGCCGAATGTTCTTTCTGGGGAGAATTCTGGTAATTTTGGACTATTCCTGGTGGCCCTATTTCCTAATGTTCAACAACTCGTCATCCAGTCTCCCCTTTTATATTACTTTTACTCTGCACTTAAGTTGTGGCCAGTTAATCAGATCACCACTTTATCGTTGAGTTGCGATTTAAATTATGATAAAAGTCATCAAGTTACTCTTTTTGCCAATTGGATCAGTTCGTTGACTGAACTCAAACGACTCGATCTCAAAGGTGATTTTCTACTTCTTTTGGGTCAAATCTCTCCGGAAATTTTTGCTAAACTTGAGCACTTTTCTCACCATACCGATGATGTAGCTTCCCTTGATTCTGTAATTATACTCGTATACGTTCTTGGCCTTCTTGGACCGAACTGCACTCGACTCTCACTTTCGGGTTTTGGCCATCAATCGACGAATGTGCCAATCTGGTTGAACGCTAATTCGATTCGCACTCTCACTCATCTCAGTTTGCCATTTTCGCCTTGTAATTATCAGTTGTGGGAAGATGTGGGTCACAAGTTGGAAACTTTGCACACTTTGTACATTCGAGGAAATTTTCTTCCGGTAAATGGAACCGTAAGTATATTTACTATCTTTTTGTTGTTGTTGGAAATTTAAAACTTTGAATCTTTCCCATTTACAGGTGAACGTTCTCTCATCTCGATTGTGGAATATTCTCAGTCGGCTGCCAAATTTGACTGAGTTGCAACTGTACGGTTTTGCTGTAGACGATTTAGAGCCTGAGTCAAACTTTACTGCACTTGTCAGCGTTCGAGTATTTGTCCTTTACCGACTATTCCGCAAGGCAAACGCACCAGACCGTGAACAATTGTCTCAATTTCTGGCCAACAATTTGCTGCCCAACGTTCAACAGTTGACCATTGAGGAGTAGCATTGAGATGGAGGAGCACAAAATTATACAGTTTGGAAGAGATAATAGCATAACTTTATGTATTTTTTATATGCTAATGTTTTTGGCTTATCACTATTATACTAACCACTAAATTAATGTAATGTCGTTTATGAACTCCACTCTTAATAAATCTGTTTGTTTGCGTATTTCATTTTTGTATCTCCTGAGAATCACCAAACCAGTTCGATCTGGATCGGCTCAATCACGTCATCGGTCAACTCGAGCGAGTAACAACTTGAGCAAAATGATGCTAATTGTATGTATATTCAATCAAGCGCACTTCGTTGTTGAATATTTATAAAAATAAATGTTGATAACCAGCAATCAAAAATACGTATAATCAACATGCACAGTTTGACTAATTTCCCACCAAAATGTTCAATATAATCAACACTTACTGTTTTATATGATAGCGTTTTTGTATTTATCAAACACATTTGACCTTCAAACACTGAGATATTATATGCAAAGTAAAATTAACAAACACATTTAAAATGCACAAATATTTTACATTCTACCCATTCTACACAGAAATGACTAAAGAAATAAATCTTGAAACATTAGCCATCAAAGATGATGAAGTTGAAGTTGAAGTTGAAGAAGAAGTTGAAAATGTTGCCAAAAAGCTTGAAGGTTGCACAATTGAGCAAGTGGTAGGCAAGCCCGTCTGGTCGAACCCTCTACGGACAGTTACTTTTGAATCTTTGGAAAAATTTGAGCAGGCCCTGGCTCAATGGGAAGCGGTGCTTCAACGAATCATTTTGCAAAATGATGTAAACACTTTTGGATCTTACACTAAATTTTCCCAAGACTTTTCACTTTCAAATAATGCAGATCCAGTAGACTTTTACCGCAACTATGAAACGCTCATCATGCCCGACTCTTTGTGCTGTGTTGGTCTTTCTGTGTGTTTACTCAAAAGTCTACGACAACAAGATCAATTTGGGCCTTACTTTGCACTGGTTCCCTTTGAGGAGTTCATTCCGGAGAGCCCCAATTCAAACGTGAATTATGACATTGAGTCTCAAGATATCCTACTGCGACACTTTTCGGTTTGTTTGAAGTTTGCTTTAGGCGAAAGTGGTCGAACTGGTTATGTGTTGCTTGATGCTGGTTGGGCAATAGCTCACCCAATCGTGGTAATGCGAGATGAGGCGTACCCGCATACAGGATGGTTTACTAAATCGTTTATTAAAATTAAAATTGAAAAATATCATTTCCAGGTAAGACTTTATATTTATTTGTTGATTTATGATAAATTTTGTCCATTTAACCCCACCATTTTCCATTCCACTCAGCTGGTGAATGATAAATTCATTCGTGTGCAATTTTACACAATCGATCAAAAGACAGGCGAGCCAAAAGAACCCAAAATGCACTTGATCTACATCGGCAAAGAGTGTCTAGTCTCACTGAAAAGTGGCTTCGACGTAGCGATGCGATATTATATTGTGAGAAATCGTGCAGGACCAGTTGCTATATTCTTCTCTTTTATTGACAAGAAAGATTTGTTTATACTTTACATGCAAAATGGCATTCCGGTTAAGCATAACTTTTCGATTGATGATCTGGACAATGAGGAGGTGCACCAAGCGCTGAGAATGGTCGCATGTGCACAGTGTTCGGATGTTGAGTGTTCCAATGACGATAATTCGAGTAAAGTCATTTGATACGTCTTCTGTGTAAGGCCAGCAGTTGTGTGTGTGTTGGGTAGGAAGAGGAAAATGTGAGAGCAGCATGTCAGTTAGACTGTGACTGTGTCTGAGTGTGCACGACTGTCTTGCTGTGTGCGAATAAATATCTTAATCCATTTCTTAGTGAATTTACTTGATTCTATGTGAATCTTGGTTGGTCTGTGTGACCATTCTCAGTGTCTTACAACACGTTATCAGCACGACGCTCTGCCCAAATGGAGCTCGCCACCCTGAACACTGTGACCGTGAATGTGTCCGTCTCGACGGTTCTCCTCTTCGTGTGCCTCTGTGTTGTGGCTGGGAGGTATTACCGTTCGCGTATCACGTCCAAATCTGTTTGCCCTACTGCCGTGAGTGTTCCTGCATCTCCTATGTGTCCACCTCGCAAGATTACCGTCCAGGGCTGGACAATCCCGATGTTAACCGAGTATAACTTTAAGTTCTGGCACCTGGTATTGTCACACCAGCTCCGTATGCTCGGCTGTGAAGAAGCAATCCAGCGTCCTCTTCCTGATGATCTCCGAAACAATACAGCGATGTGTGAAATTTGGCGTTGTATTAACCAAGTTCATCAGTATAAAGTGATGTCTACATCATCGGCATATGAAGCGGTGGAACGCCTTCGGGAGCTCTGTGACAGCAACAACGATAGGAAGTGTTGGCGAATCAAGGAGAAAATACGCTGTCTGCGTCTGTCTAGTTGTGACAAATTTGAGGAACATCTCGAGGAACTGGCTGACTATGTGGTTCAACTCGACATGCTCGGAGAACCTATCAGTGAACGTTCTCACCTTCTTTATTTGATTGAGTCACTGACTGGAGAGCTAGTCAGTCTGAAGGACGTTCTCTTTGTGTATAAGACGGTGGATGAAGCTGTGAAACACATTCGGTACTCTCTGAACGAAAACCGACGAAAACCAGCAAATCAGCCTGTCTATTTGGTGAAGAACAAGACGAATAATAGACGATGTTATCTATGCCGGGGAACTGGACATATCGCGTCTAAGTGTACTTCAACCTGTGGGCCTCCCGTTACTGCTGTCCAAGGTGGAGAGGTGGTTGCCTCTGTGATCTCAAGCAACGCGACTAATGTCTGGCTTATTGATTCTGGAACTGGCAAGAACTACACCAACGATGAGTCGGAAATCGTTTGGACGAACAAATCGGAAACATCTTTTGTGTCGTTGGCGGATGGCTCTGTGTGCCGAGTCTATGGATTTGGAAATGTCACTCTGCCTTCTGGACTGAAGTTGGAGAATGTCCGATTTGCTCCTGAGTTTGATGCCAAGCTGATCTCAGTTAGCCAGTTGACGTCTCAAGGCTACCAGGTCCACTTCGACGATAAGCAAGCTACCGTGTACAAAGACGGGAAAGTGTTTCTCATCGCAAATCGAATCGACGATCTGTACAGATACGGCCAGCCGAGTGATGCAGTACTTAGTGTCAAGAAGCTCGATTGGCACAGCAAGTTTGGTCATCCTGGCGCTGATAAATTGGCTGATCTGAGGAAGTTGTTTCCTGAACTGGAGATGAACCATCCTGAGAACTGCGAGACCTGCTTGAGAACGAAGCTACACCAACTGCCTTACCGTTCAACCGAAAACCGCGGATCTGAACCTCTTGAACTGGTCCACACCGATCTGTGTGGACAGATGCGAAAAATAGGATTTGATGGTAGTCGGTACTTCGTCATTTTTGTGGATGATTTCTCTAAGTACGTGGAAGTCTTCTTGCTGAAGGGAAAATCATCGGCAGAAGTGCTCGATGTATTCAAAAAGTTCAAGTCCCGTTTCGAGAACGAATTGGATAAAAGAATCAAGAGTGTTCGCAGCGACAACGGCGGCGAATTTGGTGGTTATTTCTGGGCTTTCCTGTCCGAAGAAGGAATTCAACTCCAGCATTCTGTGCCCTACTGCCACCAACAAAATGGCACCGCTGAACGAACAATCCAAAAAGTGGTCACTATTGCAAGGGCGTTGATGTTCGACAGTTGTATGCCTGCACGTTATTGGCCGTTAGCTCTGAAGACTGCAGTGTATCTTGCGAACCGGTGGCCTCATGATTCGTTGGATGGCCAGATCCCATTCAAAGTGCTCTACCCTCGAAAGGATGAAGGCATCAAGAAGTTGCACGTATTCGGATCAGCAGCCTATCGCTGGATTCACCACGAGAAGAATTTGAGAGACAAGTTTGATCCAACGTCGGAGAAGATGGTCTTTGTGGGCTATGCACCAAATGCAGATGCCTATCTGCTGTTGAATCCCGAAACTGGCGCCATAATTCCGGAACGAAATGTGAAGATCATCGATGGAGTGTTCCCGTTCTGTGAGAGAATGGAACGAAATGATGATTGTCAATGCAAAGAGGTGGACCAATGCAGATCAACTTGTGTCTTCCCGGAGGAGTTGTTCACCGAAATTGAGGTAACCATTCCCCAGTCAGGGGGTGCAAGGTCTTCGTCTGCCCTACCTACGGCATCATCTGGTGGTCATCAAAATGGCGGAACCGAAGCTGGTGGATCTGGACCATTGATGGACGACAACAATGACGATCAACCTAACGACAATGATGGAGGTGGTGGAGGTGTCCCATCTAGAGACAACAACAACAAGCCTGACAGTAAGAAAGGCTCATCTAATGATAATGATGACAACGATGACGACGATGATGATCAATGTGGTGGATCAAGCGTCTCCACGTCTACTGTTGAGCCTCCGGTAGTCCCACAACCAGTTGCAAACGTACCAAGAGATGAAGAGTTTTCCGTTGGACACACAAAACCGAAGACTGTGTGGTCCCTAGTTGGGAGTGAATTTCAAGAGGAAGTTGTGATACCTACTGAACCACCCGAGGTGGTAGAAGACCCGGTTCTGAATGATCCGCCCGAAGTGGTAGCGAACCCAATTCTGAATGAACCACTCGAGGTGGTAGAGGACCCAATCTTGAATGACCCACCTGAGGTGGTAGCGAACCCGATTCTGAATGACCCACCGGAGGTGGTAGCAAACCCAATTGAACAACCTGCCGCGTTGCGGAGGTCAGCTCGACGTAACATCGGAGTACCACCCGAGCGATTCGGAGAATGGGACTATTCTGGACTGGCTACTGAGCTAAAGCATATTAACGCCAAGGAGGTGAAAGTTCCAGCTACTTATGATGAAGCCATGAACGATCCGAATTATGCTCACTACTGGCAAGGAGCCACCAATGATGAGATCAAGTCACTGATGGAACATCAGGTGTTTGACATAGTCGATGAAGACCCAATGAGGAAACCGATCACCACCAAGTGGGTTTTCGATATTAAGAAGAAGGCAAATGGACTGATTGACCGATTCAAGGCTCGACTTGTAGCTCGAGGTTTCTGCCAGAAGAAAGGCATCGACTACGAACAAACATTCTCGCCTGTCGTATCATTTGCCTCAATCCGTTTTCTGCTGACCATCGCGGGATTATTGAAACTCCATGTCCATCAGGTGGACATCAAAACAGCCTTCCTCAATGGTGACATCGACACGGAGATCTACGTCAAGCCACCACCTGGTTATGCTGAGCCTGGGAAGGTGTGGAGATTGTGGAAATCCCTCTATGGCCTGAAGCAAGCGCCCAAGTGTTGGTTCGAGAAGATGAACGCGACCCTCGCCAAGATGGGCTTCTACCCTACAAAATCAGAAAGGTGCATCTACGTACGAAGAGAAGGGACTAAGGTCAGCTATATCCTAGTCTACGTAGATGACATCTTGATCCTCACAGAAGACCTCAAAACAATGGAGGAAATCAAGAACCAGTTAAAGGCACTCCTTGAAGTTCGAGACTTGGGCCCTATTGGCCGTTTCCTAGGAGTTGATTTTGAACGAAGTCAAGATATGGAGAACCTCTCTATGTCCCAGGAGAGCTATATCAACGACTTGACCGAACGATTCGGCATCTCTGAGTCGAAGAAGTCTGAGTCATTACCAGCACTCGAAGAGATCGACCTGACCCAGGACCCTGTGGACGAATCAATGCCCGTACGAAGCATCATCGGTGGATTGCTCTTCATTGCGAACATGACCAGGCCCGACATCTCCTCTGTGGTCAGCCTATTGTCAAGGCATCTCCATCGTCCAAGTCACCGATTATTCAAGTTCTGTAAGAAAGTGCTCAACTACGTTCGGACGACCAAACACAAGAAACTACACCTAGGAAATCTCGATGGATCAAACTTGTTAGCCTACGTTGACGCCAACTTTGCACCGAGTGGTGACCGGAAATCACAGTCTGGAGCACTGTTCCGACTTGCTGGCAGCTCGGTTCATTGGTTTAGCAAGAAACAGAAGACGGTGAGCACTTCTACCACCGAGGCAGAATACATCGCCCTTGCTGCAGCAACCAACGAGGTCCTATGGTTTCAGAATCTAATGGAAGAATTGTCCATTCCTGTGAAGTACCCGACTGTAATCTACGAGGACAACCAACCCACAATGCAGGTGGCGACAAACCGGAAGAACAACTCGATGGCCAAGCACATCGACACGAAACTGCACGCCTTGCAGGACTACATCCTCAAGGGCTACATTGATGTCAACTGGACTGGAACCGCGACTCAACTTGCCGATGGACTCACCAAGACAAAGAGTGCCTCCCGGGATGCGGACAAACTGCTGGGACTTCCGAACCAGACAGTACCAAATCAGGGGGTGTGTTGAAGGTTATGATTTGATACGTCTTCTGTGTAAGGCCAGCAGTTGTGTGTGTGTTGGGTAGGAAGAGGAAAATGTGAGAGCAGCATGTCAGTTAGACTGTGACTGTGTCTGAGTGTGCACGACTGTCTTGCTGTGTGCGAATAAATATCTTAATCCATTTCTTAGTGAATTTACTTGATTCTATGTGAATCTTGGTTGGTCTGTGTGACCATTCTCAGTGTCTTACAACAAAGAGAAGGCTCAAAAGTATCTACAAACTCTGAAACAGTTTCGCAAAGCATGCGACGACAAAAAGTTGTCGTCGGCTATGGTTCAATTGAACAGTTGGATCAGTGGTCGAAAGCAGCACATTGATTACACGAGTATTGGGGTGTCAAAGTAATACATTTTAACATTTTGGTTTCGCATGTTTAATATTGAGATTTGGAAAGTTACAAATTTTGTAGTGAATAAAAAATAACTTTAAAATTTTCTTAAAATTTATTAACTTTGACTCGTTCTTTTGCGATCATATCTCAGTTCGATATCCAAAGAAAAAAATGCTAATGCTAAAAGTCTCGCAAAGTCGAACTAAATGTTACAAAAATGCGCAATTTAGCATTTCCATACAAAAAAAACCACCTTATGAATGTTATCTCTTTCATATAGAGACTCGGAGCAGCCAAACTAACCAAACACACAACTAACTTATTGCTCTAAACATAAGACACATTGTCGCGTTTCTTCATATATCGAAATGTCTTGATAAAAAATAAGTAGATCTTTGTATGATTTTGTCTGATAAACAAACAAACTGTTTTTTCTGGAGTAAAAATAGAAAAATAGAAACCTAAAATGTTTTTGCCTTTTGAAATTAATTTGCAATTAAAAAATAAGACGTTTAATATGTTTTAAAGTTGGCCTGAATACCTTTAACGTTGTTGTAAAATCATTCTCTGATTGTCTCACTCACTTCGAGACTTGATCGATTAAGTCTATGACTCATTGATAGCAACTAGAGCAATGACTAGAGTCACTAATGTTGTGTTGTGGTGCTACTGTTAGTCTGATAACTCACTCAGTGATGAGTCATTTGCAGTTCACTTTCTGTCTATAAAAGCACTCACTCTGTCCTGTCTCTCTGTCATTTGTGTCTGTTTGGCTGTTTGCTTTGGTCACTTGTGTTTCTTCACATTTCCCACACCAATCAGCTGTTTTGAGTGTTTGACTGTGAAGACTTTTGTGAACTGTTTTGCTTTTGTATTCTCCTTGGAACGTCAAAATCTCGATCGAAATGGATTCTCTCGCTTCATCAACTTGGACACAAAAAAGTTTGAATTTGAATTTTTCAGTTTGAAATAAAATTAGTTCAATTTAATTAGTTCAGGTGAAGATCACAAGAAAAAATAAAACTAGAAAGAATTAGAACAGGTTGCACATAAATTGTGCATAGAGTTTTATATAGCAAATTGGTGGCATTAAAGTTGAACTTGTAGATAATATTAATTGAAGATAATATTAATGATTTTCGATTTATTGTTATCTAATAAATATAGCAAGCAGATATTTATGGCCGAATGGATGTACTATCTACATTATAATTATGCTCACAAAATTAGAGATCTCAGCTTAACCTCAGGAAAATTCAGTGGCGCATAATGGTCCCCTTCATATACATAGTGATAGGATATTTCTCAATTTATTTCTGGGAGCTTTCTCTTAAACCACACAAATGAGACTACTTGGGTGTAAATAGCCGCCATGTGTGTAAATAGTCGCCAATTTGTGTTTACGTCGAGACCTCTCTGGGACGGTTTCACTCGACTCGAGCATGTGACTGTTGCCTCTGCCTTTGCTTTTTCGCACTCTCTTTGGCTTCAACGATTCAAGTTTTGCTTATCTCATCTCATCATATCTTATCAAACCATCACCATCTGCATCAAATTACATCATCATACCATCACCATCGATTGGTTCAAATCATATTTATTATATTTATATTTATATTTATATTATCACTATTCCCATAATCTTATACATCCTAATACTTTCACCACAATTTTATTATATTTTTTATATTTATATCATCACCATTTCCATTATTATATAATCGTACATCATACCTTCACTACTATTTTTTATATTTATTTATATCATTACTATTCTCATCATCTACATTATCATACCATCACCACTGTTCTACATATTTGTTCCACAATGAATGACCGCTTAGGAAGAATCCGCCGATCGGATGGAGTGTACTTTCATCTGAATGATTATTATTTGGTCGAAACCGAAGTATGCCCGAACTGTCCCAACAAACGACCAGCACACGAACACTATCACTGTATCTGTTGCCATAAAAGATATTTCGTGTCCATCTAACTAGGGAGGGTAGGTAATGCCAAATTGAGTTGGGCAAAATAACTTTCATTTTTCAATTTGGCATCACTAAAAGAGTCAAAATAAGCAATTAATAGAGGCGGACCGGTAAAAGCGCTCAAAATATTGACAATCAAAAAATGTCATTTTGCCATGAATTTCAGTGGAGAGTTTGAATGAGTATTTCACATTGAGATAGCATTGCCCAGCACAACATGCAAAGTTATATAACTTGTTATTAATAAGAAATACTTTATTTTAATAAAGATTAGATTTCTAAAAAATTAGTTATTATAATTTAAATCAATTATTACAGTTAATATGTAAATCAATCAGTGAGTGGTTTATACAAAGATATTTGGTGCAATGAGCACAACGAACAAACGCGAATTTAGTACATTCAAGATCGCATTTCCGAAATGTTTTGGCATCAAAACAGTACTGCATTGGAGTGATGAACTTTTCTGGACGATCATTGATATAGCCCGACTTATAGAAGGCATATTTTATCATTTGACGAAACAGTGGCGAGCTAAACTGGTAATGAACGAAGGCATGAATGTTGATTGCATTCTCTCTATGCCAGACATTGAACTTGTCTCCCGGCAGTACCATATCTGTGATGTGCCGGACACACATCTTATAATATCGGAAGAATCCAACATCAAGTGGTTGAATCATACCGGTGCACTTTGCAGGAATGATGTTTCGCTCGATGATGTAATCCTCTGGAGTGGCATCATTATAAATCGAATCATTCTTGTTGCATGACCAAGAATCGACCAACAGTTGAAATTCTCGTTCATCGGGGAAAAACGTAGCAAGACTGTTGAACAATACCTCTCGAAGGAATTCTCCCAAGTCACGACCGGTCATGTTTGGTGATTTGCTTGCGAATGGCTTTATATTTGATGGACATTTAAAATTGTCAAAGTTTTTTGGAAACTGGCCAGAAGGTTCACTCATCAGCATGTACATCGGCGAGAGCAAATCACCGTTGGCTGTGACAATCGGCATTATCATATTGCTGTGGGTAGTTGCGGACACCGAACCAACATGAGCATAAACTTGCTTGGCGCCTGCAGCTGTCAAAGTTCGTCCAGAATGCAGTTCCTTTTCAAATCTACTTTGGTCAAAGTTAATAATTTGACTTAACGATAGTTTATTTTCCTTAATTTTAGTTTTGATCGATTGAACATATTGATTTGATTTTTCTTTCAGCACTTCTTCATCGTTACAATAATTTTTTGATACTTTGTGAGTGATTTTTCTCGAGACAATGTTATATTTTGATTTAAAATTGTATAGCCAATGTTTTGATGCTGTAAATTTCAATTTATTGTTCGGATCGAGTTTGAATTTTGCTTCCATTGACCACACAACAAAACTGCGATCATGTACAATTTGATGATGAGATCGAGCTTCATTGAATTGTTCCAAGACGCTCTGGTTGATCATTTTCATAACTTTTGAAGGATTTCCTCGAAGTAATTTGTAGTGAAAGTTGTATAAAACTTGGACATCGTCAATCCGTTTGTGTTTGCTTTGAACACTAGAAAACAACCGACGTTCTTGTCCATCCTTTCGCCCACCATGAATCACAAGTGGAACATTCATGTCCACCGATTGATATGTCCAATATCGGTATGCCTTTTCAATATAAAGCTCATCCAACTTATCCTCGTTAAGTTTTTGTTTCTTCTCTTGAGAAGGCGCATATGAAGATGAAGTACTCTGGGAAAATGCTTCGATTGTTTCCTCATCATTATCACTATCGACATCTAAAAACGGTTCGTCAATACTTTCATCGAATGGTTCACAATCATCAATGTCCCAGGTGTGCACATCAAAATTGTCGATTTCAAGATCAACTTCCTTTAATTGACGAACAATCTGCTGGACCATCATTTCTTCTTCAAAAGTAGGTTTGGCAGAACTCATTCCGTACTTTTGTTTCAACCGATACACTACTACAGCTGGGTTTAAACGATGTCTTCGGTCCATGACGTAATGATAAATTCAAATGTAATTCAATTTTGGAGTAAACAAAATCAAAAAGCGCTAAAACAACAAAAAACTTCAATAAAAATGTGCACAAAAGATGTAAACAAAACCGTATACTGAATACGCGTGCTCATACAAACACATACAAGAGCAATACATAGCGTACGTACGCTCTTGCTACTGATTCAGTGGTACTGAATTAAGTGCCAAAGTGGCTATATATTGAGTGTATTTTTTCTAGACCCATTACCGGTCCGCCAATAAAAATTACTGATTTTGACACTTTTAGTGATGCCAAATCGAAAAATGAAAGTTATTTTGCCCAACTCAATTTGGCATTACCTACCCTCCCTAGTAAGATCAGTGATACTCGTTGGAAGCTGAGGAAGCACTATCTTGTTGCAGGAGCTCAAGATGTGATGAAGGGAGTTGAATGCAAGCACGACTTACACAATCCACCCTCGACATTATCAAGCATACAAGTTCAAAGACCTCTCTGAGGATAACAAAACTGCTGTCCGAGAAGGTTCGTTTTTAATTTTTGATTTACAGTCAACTCTCTGTAATTTAGAATTTTTGGGAGTAAAATCTCAAAATATTTTCAAAGTTATAAATTACAAAGGCAGTGAAATTTGGGTTAAAATGTAAATAATTTGGTTTAATTGCAATAATTAACTTAATGATTTCACAATTTGAAGTTCAAATATTATAAATAAGTAGATTGTAGTAAAATAATTCAATTATGACGACTAAATCATAAAAAAGTTTGATCGCATTTCCAGAGATTGTCGCTTCTCATTCTCACTCTGGGTCACTTTACCTAACAAAATTTCCCAAGTACAAAAACTTACCTTGGTCCCCCATTATACAATTATTATAAATAAGCTCCAAATGTTGTTCTAAATTATAAATTATAGAGGATTTTCTAAGTTACAGAGAGTTTTTGTACAGTTAAAGGTACTAAATTATACCAATTTTTGATCAAACCTATTCCAAGTTATAAATTATGAAAGGTTTCTAAGTTAGCGAGTTATAAATTACAGAGAGTTGACTGTATATTATAATAATCATTTTATTCCAAGGTATTATGGCTTTTCATGCTCAAGCACACGGTCAATCATTCAATGCTCAAGACTGCCTGAATGACATCCAAGTCGAAACGTGTGATGGTTCTTACGAATGTGGAGCATCGAAATCTGCTGCTATCAACAAGGGAGTGTACGGCAAGATCGCCAAAGAGAAATTACAGAAGGAGTTGAAGAAGGCCAAGCACATAACGATTTCTTTCGATGGATCAACGATTCACAAGCAGAAGTTACTTCCAATCTTTGCTTCGTACTTTGTTCCTAAGAAAGGCGTTGTTCATCGGTTGCTCAATTTGGTCTCGCTACCAGACGAAAAGGGCCGAACCATCGCTTATGCAGTCAGGAAGACGTATCGTGTGCTGCATAAGATTCCGGAAAGGAAGATAATGGCAATTTGCGCCGACAATTGTCCGACGAACTTTGGCAATTCTGACCGACCGGATGGCGAAAATGTCTTTTCTCAACTGTTCAAAGTGTTTGGGTGGAAACTCATTGGCGTCGGTTGTCTTGCTCATGTCTTGAACAACGCTCTCAAGAATGCCTGCGACAAGTTCGATCTTGGACAAGTGAAGATTCAAAGGTTTCTGGGACTTGCTCACGCCCACTTCGAAAAGGACCCTGGACGGTCAAAGAAGCTTTTGCAGCTGCGAGTCAGCTTGGGAATTACCGACGCGTACTTGTCCAACGATCTGCCACCATCGTACAGCCAAACAAGATGGCTCAGTATGGGTCCTTCACTGACTACTCTTCTTTCCCACTACGATGAATTCTATCTCTATTGGACGGATTGTGTCAAGGATTGCAAGCATCTTGAGGAATTTCAAAACTTCTTTGACAACGAACGAACTTTCCCGTTTTTGATCATTTTGAACAGTTTGACGGCGGAATTTGAGAAAACGGTTCGCTTGATCGAAGGCGATGATGTCTCGCTGATGAGTGCTGTCAAACATTTTCAAGAGCTACTGAAGTTGATCATCGAACTTCGTGACAATGGCACCATGCCCCAGGTGGTTGAGGATTGCATCAAGTCTTGGACCGAGGAAGAACAAGAGAAGTTTCGAAAAGATGTCCGTGATTTCTACGACGAGTGTCAAGACTACATGGGCAAGTGGACCCAATGGATCAAACCATTCGAGCAATTCAAGTGGGTCACTCTCGATTCACCTTTGAACGCCGAAGAAGTTCTCCGATCAGCCAATTTCATCTCGTTGAATCACTCATACTTGAATGTCGACAAGAAGAAGCTAACTGAAGAGGTCGAAAAGGCCAATTTGGCGATCAACGAACACTTAGGCTCTTGGACCAAGAAGAACGATAATGACCAGCACATTTCTGCTTCACAACGTTGGGTCCAAGTCTTCGATAGTGTGGATGATCTTGGCACATTGGAAGATATGGTCGAATTCATTTTGGCTCTTCCCGGAACCAACGCCACCTGCGAACGATTGTTTTCCGAAATAGTCTACTTTTGGGACAAGTGGAAAGGCAACATGAAGCTTTCAACTGTTCGAACTGTGATGTCTATTCGTTACAATCTTGAAAGAAGTTGTCATGAAATGATGAAACATCTAATAGCTGATCAGTCAATGAGAGATGCTATTCGAAGCGATGACAAATATGATGAAGCAAAGTTGACAGAAGAGGACAAACAGGACATGCACTTCTTTGACGACTTCGAGCCTGAAAATGACGATTTTCTTTTCGTGTCGATTTTTGATCAAGTCGATGCTGAAGAAGCGAATGAAATGGAAGTTGATTTGAATGAAACGATTATCGATGAAGATGCGTCTCTAGATTGTAATTATGATGACGACTTTCCTGTTATCGATTTCAACAAACATGAAGTGATTGTGGGCAATTTCGACAATGATTTTGACTGTCCTGATGTTAATCAAATTAATGATGGCTTGGATTTGCTTCCATCCGATATGTACAAGCCAGACGAGATGATTGTTGACGATGACGACTTAACTGATGACTCTCTCAATGATCTAGTTCGACATGACCATTCATACGCTTCTGTTTATTGTCCAAATGTCAACGGTTCGTCGAATTCGAAACCCGAAACTGAAATTATCAATGACACAGATATCTCACCCAACAAACCTCGGTATCACAACCAGTTCAATCGGTGCACCAAAGCAGACTCGCGTGAAAATTTCAAAACATCAAGAGCGTTTGTAAAGAATTTCTTTTGTAAAAGTTATCCCAACGTCGAAATCTCACCGAATTCGAAGCGATTGAGGTACCGAAAAGCACAAGAAAGTCCGACCAAACAGCAAAAAGAAAATGCGCCGTCTAATTCTAATTCGAAAACGGAAACATTTCCGAGTGACAATATTGTTTGGGTGAATGTGCCAAAGCGAAGCAATGAAAATCTCAACCCAACTTGAGAGATCATTTTGTCTCTATATCCGTTACTGATGAATTCTTTTCTTTTGTGGTTCTACCACAATTGTTCATTTGAATGTATTCACCTAATCTAAATCAATCTAACCATTGATTGGATTAGTTATCTCGATGGTGGTACTTTGGTTGTTCGCATTTACTAATTCTTTTCTCTTATAGTTCCGTGGCAATTTTATATTTGAATGTATTCACCTAATCAAAATCAATCTAACTATTGATTGGGTTAGTTATCTCACCACCATTGGTGATACTTTTGTTGTTTTACTTTAGTTTAATGTTTTCTATTGTAGTTTTATCACAATCATTCCCTTGGATATCACATGAAGATCTCAAGTTATCTCAAATCAACTCGTCAATTGAGTGGTTTTGCTCGGTTCAATCACCATGTCAGTTTGGTTCGGTTATGAGATAAGTTATATTTATGTATCATTCACATAAGCTGATATATACTATTCTCCTAGATATTATTAATGGATTTCAAACATCCTTTGTATCGTTACAATGTCAATCATAGCCGATGTCAAACACAAACCTTTTTCTTCCTCGTCAACTTTGACCAAACTCGACATTCATAACCAACAAGGTACACTTGAACAAATTAAACGTATCCAAATGCTAAGAGGAAATTTGTACTTTCACCCTGACAATGATTTCTATGAAACTTTGACCACCAAATAGGCATTTGGAACAGCTTTGACTGGACATAGTGCACATTGCAACACCGAAAACACTAGCCAGTTGGTCAAGGAAATTAACGATGAGACTAAAGAGAAGATCAACATGTTGTTGTTGTACAACTACAGAAAACAATGTCAACTTCAAGAACAGCGTCAAGAGTAATTCTCGACCGATATTCACGAATACACTTCCATTCGAATCGTGGCCAGCTCATCTGCCGCTTCGCAAAACCAAGATTGCTGTTTATTTTTTGACAATGCCAAGGCCTTTTGTTTTATTAAACAAGACCCCACGACAGAGCAATTGTTATCTTGACCACTTTTTTAGTAACCTTTTAATAATTTGTAACTATAAATAATAATTTATTTTGTATGTCTTTTTCTTATTTCGTCGTATAATTATGAGTACAACTTGAGTTTAATTTACTAATTTACTGACAACAGCAATTGGAGAATTAAAAATTGTTTTTTGAATGTTAAAACAGGATAAATTGATGGAATGTAATGTAAAAAAATCAGCGATTATTTAGCTAAGAATTATCTGTTTCGTTTTCAAAACTAAAAATTCAATGTTTGGTTGAAATAGCCTTTTATTCGGCTATTTCCACATCAAAATATACGATTTATTGGCTAGGCCGATTTCGGGAAGATTTCTCAGCGATTACTTCAGGAATTTCTTTTTTCTTCTGAATACGCTGTGGTTAAGCTGAGATCTCTAAAAATTTAAAGTATATTTGTAACCGTTTTTCAATTAATTGGAGGAGCGACCGCAATCACTCACGCTGAGCGAGCGAAGCGAGCGAGGTGTGAGTGATTGCGGGAGCGACGATATATACCCGAGAAAAATGTAACTTCAGTCATTTCTTGTGAGCAAAAATCCGGGAAAACTACCATATGGATCGGTCTGAAAATTTAACACAGTGTTCTGGTTGGGGTCTAGATGTGCTGTATAGTTTTGGGGCCATATAGGTCAAAGGTCAAAGAAGTAGTGATTTTGAGAAAAATGGCAAATTTTGTATTGAAATGTGTTGTGACCGAGAGTCAACATTGAGTGTGCTCCAGTGTGACACAGCCAAGCTCACGCTTTCCCCCTCAAGCCCGCTGTGCGCATTAAAGATGCGCAGTAGCAAGCATACTTAAAGGTGACTCTAAGGGTCGGATGCGGACCATTTGACTTGAGTGTTGGTGTCTGTTGGTGCTTGTTTACATTTTTAGACATATTCGACAATTTTCGCCACAATAATTGGTCCAAAATTTTAAACCTAAAACAATTTATTTCAAATAATGCGGCGATACTCAAATAACCATTGACGTGTTTGGGAGCAAATGTTTCAATTTGTTCTATTTGCAGACCAAAATGTCTTGCTGAACCATTTTGATATTGTATTAGATTTATGGAAAGTGTTCCATAATAAACCTCATGTATGGGCCACTACACTTAACAATTAGACGGAACATGAAGATAAACCCACGGCAATGATAATTGCATAAAATTTAGATTCTCAATAGTCGTAATCTATCTATCTTCTTATATTTAAACCCCTCCTTGCCGATGGTTTTGATTTGGACTTGTGAACCGAATACCAATTTTTGATTTTTCCTTTATTAGATTTTTTTTTGAGTTCTTTCTTTGTCTTGCATTATCATCATGGGTTTTCTGAACAAATACAGTTGCTGTACATGGAAATAAGGTGATTCAAGAACATATGAATGGAGAAACAATTAGAGTTGCAGACAGTGAGCATATTTGATGAAGGCAATGTTCACGATCCACATTCTATTATGTTAATCGAATAAATCAAAAATCTAAATCAATGCCAATGTTTTATCTGTTTTTATTCACATTTCTGCATGTCTTGCCAAAAACTAATCAAATTGTGCTCGAGGGCATTTTTTAGAGCCATCTTTGAGATACATAACATCCTGTGTATAAAAAGTGAACAAATTAGAATAGCTTAACATTGTATTTACTCAAAGCATCCAGTTTACTATTCATTCAAGATATATTCTACCAACAGTCAGTCTGAAAACATCATCAAATCCCCTTACCCCTCACTCGAATATCCAAACATTTCAATGAGTGAACATCAGTTTGACTGCACACGATCCCAATTCAATTGCACTGGTATTTTGGTGCATTTTGTAACATTCAAATTTAAACTAATTTTGCACAATTTCAGATTGATCCAAACAACAATAGAACATTAACATTTGGCAATGTGAATCAAAAAGAGAATTTTTATGTTATCTCAATTGGTCTTAACTAAATGCGATTATCTGCGTACATACGTAGGTTCATTATTTGAATTTCAGATTGATGATAAAGAAACAAATTAGATTAAATTAGATTAAGACAAATTAGTGATCTCATAAAGCAAAAGTAAACTATCAAAAATGACGATATGTTAGAATTAGAAAAGCTGAACAGTTCAACCTTTATCTAAGATGAATAACACTTTCTTTACAACAATTCAAATCAAACCGTAGTTTTTTTAAAGGTTACTTTTACTTTATGAAAAGACTAAATTTTATTGATTCGTTAAACTTTTAATTGCCAAACGAAAGTTTAAATGAATAGCAACCGATTTGGGCGGGAACGAATCTTCGATCATATTTGCATTGAATGTGACTAAATAACTTCGATGTTTCGCACACTCTCGCTCCGACTTTCACGCCAATGGCGTTACCTATTTTTATTTATGATAAGTATAATGTCTCAAAATGCCAGCAGCTGGTTCAAAGACTAGTGTGTATATTTACTCGAATCACATGAGTTGAAAAATAACGGATATTAATTGACATTTAAAGTGTAGTACATTTATATTGTATAGATTTAGATTGTGATTGGTAGTGAAAATACAAAGAGTGGAGACTATTGATTAATGAGAAGATACAAAAAGGAATAGAAAATGTGTCATAAGTTGAAATATTAATCAGAAGCAATCACATGTTTGCGCAAATGGACGAAATGATCCAAATGCTGAGCGATTCGGTCTCGAACCCGTTTTGAATGATGCTTGATGGTCAGTTGCTCGAGATTCGGAAAAACAAATGACAGAACTCGACAAAATTGGTTGCCATCAAATGGTTGGCCACCATTTCGGAATGCACATTTAGTAATCACAAGAATTTGAACTGAACTCAAAATCGATAAGTCGGATCGGGCCAGAGTGGGCAAATCGAACTCAAAAGAACGAATCGTCAGTTGAGATAGATTGGACAGTCGAGCTAGGTTGGAAATGATGTTTGCATTATAATTAAAAGTCTGCGAGAAAGGAAAAATATAATAAAGCAATCAAAAGGAAGAATTACTTTTACCTTGTGCAAATTTTGGATATCCAACATTTGCAGTTCACCAAAATTGGCACAAACAAATGACAAAACTTCATGTTCGAATGTAATCAATCCCAAATGAGTGAGACCTTTCACCAATGGAGCATTCAGTTTGAGAAATTGAGTGATTTCTTCGAGTGTTATATATGGAAGCAAACGCAAACTGGTACAATTCTTTCCAAGAAGAGGAATTGTGGCAAGTAGATCCGAATAATATGTAGAAATAGTGCAGTGCTCCAAACGAGTTAGAAAATCCAACTTGTATGTCGGCTCGAGATGCTCGTAGAATACAAATCGCTTGAGATTGGTCAAATTGTTGATGTGATCGAACAATTGATCGTAATGAGATTGGACAATGCAATTGGTCAAGGTAAGACCGTCTGACACCTTCAAACATAGAGCAACGAGTGTTGATGACCAACTTTTGAGTAAAGTGAACAGATTATCGGCCGTGTCATTGGTGCGCTGGAGAGATACATTTAACACGAAATTTTCAACTTGCGGGAATAGTTTTCCAAAAAGAATGCACAAATCACTGGAAAGTGCAATTACATTTTGCTCATTTTCAATTGGTTTCACTTTGAGAATAATCCAATTCTGGCTAAAATCGACCAAGCTATTAAAAGGAGCCAGACCAATCGGGATCGGGAATGTTTTTATCTTTAGACTCAATCAGGATGGACCTCTTCTCACGACAGATGTCTTCGGCCAGTCCCTGCCACCGAGTGCACACACCTCGAATGCCAATCAACTTGTCAATCTCCAATTTGCCCAAAATAGTTCGTAACATTTCGTTAGGCAGCGAATTAATCTTCTTTTGAATCGACATGTTCGGGATAGGCAACATATCGTTACTCTGAACTTGAGGCAGCTTCCCTCGTTTCTTCACATTCTTGTCCCGCACAGTAGCCATTATCAATCGGGTTTGTGATGCTTAGAGTTGAAAAAATCAAAGCGAAACAGGAAAAAACAACAGAAAATGTTCACCAGTCAAAGACAAAACACCGACTGTGGACTACAGAGCACACACAACAAACACAACAAACGATTGAGCCAAACTACAATTTGTCTATTTCCACCTATGCGGTCTCTCACAATCATATTTTTATGTAATTTGAAAATATGAAATTCAAATTACTAATTTCTAACTCGTCCTGCTTTATGTAGTAATTTTTTTAATTTAATTTTTTATTGACCAAATTTGTTTTTTGAGCTCACCACGAAGTTATTGGAAAGTGAAGAAACAAATCATTTGAGATTGATGTGTTTATTGATGTATGGATATTTTTATTAATGTAATCCTTTTTAGATAATCCTCAAATGCATGATTTTGTTCAATCACAGATCAATTCGTTGAGTTCACTGAAAATACTCAAACTTGAAAGACACATTTTGGCAGCTCTACCTCATCTGACTTTATCCAAATTGGAGCACTTTGAAGTGGATTCAGGTTTAAGCTTTTGTATCGAAGGCGATTTGTTTCAATTTGTTTCTGATCTTGGACCTAACTGCAGTGTTCGTGTCATTTCGTTGTCTTCTGTTTTGACTTGCGAACTTTACATTAAATTGGGTCATCTGAACTATGGAGACGAATTCACACGTGTCCTGTCGATTATTTTCCCCAACTTGGTTGAGTTGCATTTGAACATTGACAAGGAGTTCTCAACTAGTCAGGCATTTCTACATAAAGTTAAACAAAATTTGAATCGATTCCCCAATTTGCGTAAACACGAAGTTGATTTTTTCTAGTTTATTTTAAGATTTGCTTAGATTATTTATTTTACTCTTTTTGTAATGGCTAAATGCCCCAACTCTTTTATCATACATTAAGCATATTAAATACATTATTAAAGTTTAATTTAAACTTACTTTCAACTGTTTTCTTTCGCATCGAGTTTTACGATTTGGCTTCGTTTTATCGTTCCTTTAACCACCACAACTCGAATCTCTTTGATTTGTAACCACATGATATGGCTTTGGCAATGGCATTTACTAATGTAATCTTAAAACCCAACAAAGTATTTAAAGTGAATTTGCAATCGTGTATAATCAATGTGTGCATTTACTAGAATCACATGAGTTGTTGAAAAATAACTGATATTAATTGACATTTAAAGTGTAGTACATTTATACTGTATAGATTTAGATTGTGATTGGTGGTGAAAATACAAAGAGTGAGACTATTGGTTAATGGGAAAATACAAAAGGAACAGAAAATGTGTCATATGTTGAAATGTTAAGCAGAAGCAATCACAAGTTTGCGCAAATGGACGAAATGATCCAAATGCTCAGCGATTCCGTCTCGAACCCGTTTGAAACGATGTTTGATGGTGAGTTGGTGGAGATTCGGGAAAACAAATGCCAGAACTCGACAGAATTGGTCTCCATCAAATTGTTGGCCACCATTTCGGAATACACACTTAGTAATCGTAAGAATTTGAACTGAACTCAAAATGGATAAGTCGGATCGGGCCAGTGTGGACAAATTGAACTGGCCAAATTGAATCGACAGTTGAGATAGCTTGGACAGTCGAGCAAGGTCAGAAATGATGTCTGTATTGAATGTCTGCGAGAAAGAAAAAATTTAATAAAGCAATTCAAGTATGATTACTCTTACCCTGCACCACATGTTTATGTCCAACATTTGAAGAGCACCAAAATTGCCGCAAATAAATGACAAAACTTCATGTTCGAATCTAATCAACCCCAAATGAGTGAGACATTTCACCAATGAAGCATTCAGTTTGGGAAATTGAGTGATTATTTTGAGTGTGGTATATGGAAGCAAACGCAAACTGGTACAATTCGTTCCTAGAAGAGGAATTATGTCAAGTAGATCCGAATAATATGTGGAAATAGTGCAGTGCTCCAAACGATTGAGAAAATCCAACTTGTATTTCGACTCGAGATGCTCGTAGAATGCAAATCGCTTGAGATTGGTCAAATTGTTGATGTGATCGAACAGTTGATCGTAATGAGATTTGACAATGAAATTGGCCAAGCCGTCTGAAACCTTCAAACATAGGGCAACGAGCGTTGATGACCAATTGTTGAGTAAAGTCAACAGATTATCTGCAGTATCCGTGATGTGCTGAAGAGTTACGTTGAACACGAGATTTTCAACTTGCGGGAATAGTTTTCTCAAAAGAATGCAGAAATCACTGGACAGTGCAATTTCATTTCGTCTATTCTTGATTGGTTTCACTTTGAGAATAATCCAATTCTTGCTAAAGTCGACCAAGCCATTAAAATAGCCAGACAAATCGAGATCCGGAATGTTTTTAGCTTTAGACTCAATCAGGATGGACCTCTTCTCACGACAGATGTCTTCGGCCAGTCCCTGCCACCGAGTGCACACACCTCGAATGCCAATCAACTTGTCAATCTCCAATTTGACAAAAACATATCGCAACATTTCGTTAGGCAGCGAATTAATCATCTTTTGAATCAACATGTTCGAGATTGGTAATATTTCGTCGCTTGGTACTGTCTGTACTTGAGGCACCGTCACTCGTTTCTTCACATTCTTGTCGCACACAGTGGCCATTGTTAATCGGGTTTGTGACGATTAGGATGAACAAAGTCAAAGCAGAACAGGAGAAAACAACAGAAAATGCTCACCAGTCAAAGGCAAAACAGCGAGTGTCGACTACAGAGCACACACAACAACCACAACAAATGATTGAGCCAAACTCAAACTTGTCTATTTCCACCCATGTGACAACACACAATCACGTGTTTACGTATTTATGTAATTTGAAAATATGAATTCAAATTGAAACTACTAACTTCTGACTCGTGCTGCTTTGTGTCATATTTCTTTTTGACTTTTCATGACCAAACTCTTTTTGAGTTCACCACGAAGTCATTGGAAAGTGAAGAAACAAATCATTTGTGATGTTTGCTGCTATGTGACTATTTTTATTGAAGTGAATTTGTAATACCATTGTAATACCATGAATTTGTAATTGGTATATTCGTATAGCCGTTCAAATAGCCAATATTGAGCAGAAGAATAATTTTGAAAAAATCAATTAATGAGCAAATGTCACATTATAATAAATGGTTCAACTGGGGGAAAAACTGGGACTGCACGTGCGGTGCTAAGTGAAAGTGGATATTGTTTGTGTCAAGGGTCGCATTGTGCCCCAGCCTGTGTTTGTTCTGACTCAATAATAGACATTGAGCTTTGAACTCAATAAACTGTGTGTCTGTCTCTGGCCTGTCAAACTCTCAGGGATAAATCAGTTAAAATGCTGTACTTGACAAAGTAAACAAATAAGCTATGATTTGTTTTATATATAATGTATGATATTTAGTGATACAGAATACATCTCAATGTTTTTTCTGCTTTTTGAGGCATTTGAGGTAAAAAATAGTAGGAATGGGCCTCAGAAGAATCAATTTCAATGGACTCCATCTCATACATTTGGTTCGTTATCGTACGTCATGAAACTGATTAATTAATAAAATCGACAACATTGCTCACAGTATTAAAGTGCGCATTAAACATTTCGATTCATTTCGCAGTGGACCGTGAATTACTCGTTTTTTATTGGACTGATTGTCTAGCGGTCTAGCGGAAGCGGAGAATGCGATCAATCAGATGCTGACCAGTTTAATAATCCAAGAAAAGTGCCACGAATTCAATCTGATTGTGCTTCGTCTCAAGCCATATCAACGCGTTCTCGAGGGACTATTGATGATATGCGTAAGTTATTGTGATTAAGATTGAAATGATTAATCGATTTATTAATGAACAAAGCAAATGGCAAACAAGTTCATCTTGGAACGAATGGAAGTAATCGAGAAGGGAGAACTTCTACTGCAAAAATTGGCGGAATGGCTGCTCTTGCAAGATACTCGACTGCTTTCAATGAATAATCTAGTTCCCTTTGCACTACCTCCCACGTCACACAAGTGCAACGAGGCAACGAAGTGCACTTGTTCAAAAAGGTGGCTCGTTCCTTGGCACTTCCAGAGGTTTACAAACGATCTGAATCGATTTCAGTACACTATTTCTATGTATTTTCAAGTTCGAATTGAAATCATTTTCAAATCAAATGTGAATTAATTAATATTTACTGATATGTAAAGTGTTTGTTTTGTTTGCAACGATTCGATTTCGAGATGCTTACATGTCCACCTCGATCAATCTTCTGATAAATTCTTCTGATAAGACGATTTACTCCGATTTTTAAAAAAGTGAAATAAACACATTTCAAACGTATTCGACTCGATGATTTGCTCGGATGTCAAATAAAAAGAAAAGAATTGAATAAAATCCCAAGTTCTAAGTGCAATCATACTCAAATCAAATGACAAAATCAACAAATGTGATTGTACATTTGATTGTACTGATTAAATGTTGAGATTAGTTGGGACAATCGAAAAAGAGTATGACTTGATTGTAACAATAACATTTATATGCTTTACTACTAAATTATTTATTATTTCCAAAAAATCAAAAATCATATTTTTATTTTACTTATCGAAATGAAGTGAATTTACAAATTGAAATAGTAAGAGAAAATGTTAAGAGAGCAAAATGAAATGAATTTAAACAGTCGTTATACAAGTAAATCAGGTCGATTCAACTCTCCCATCACTCGTCCACCACTCGAACATATTCGTTCGGGTCTCGCAGATCCACAATGTTCTTTGCCTTCTGTTCCTTCACAGATCTAGGCAGACCAAAGTGTTGCACTCGAATGTGTCGGACCAGAGTTCCACGTTGTTTAGTACGAAAACTGCATTGTGGCCAGTTGCAGTGAAATTTGTCACCGTCGAGATGAGTCCGTTCGTGGCGTTTCAAGTGAGCTTGGAAAGCAAATGTAGCAGTACAACCAGGCTGAGTGCAGTGGAAATGCTTCGATTGAGAGTGATGTTTGGTTTGTTGATGAGTTTCCATCTTGACACGATTGTCGGTCACTTGGGCACAGTCGTCCATGAGATTGCACTCGAACTGACCAGTCAGATGATTCTGGTACCAGTGAGTGTAAGCTTTGTGTTGAGAATCAGATTCTTTGGGACAAACTGAACACAGGAATCGAGTATTGCGAGAATGGTGCAGTTGGATGTGAGCCGAAATTTGGTGTCTGCAAAATAAAACTAGGTCAATTTAATGTGAAACTTAAGCATTCACTTACGGCTCATCGAATCGTGCATTGCAATTCGTGGCAAAGCATTGAAAGGGAAGAATTTGATGCACAGTGCGCAAATGGTCGAACAAGTGATCCAACGAATTCAACTTGACATTACATTTCGGCTCTGTACAATTCAAATGGAGCACTTTAACCTTTGCTTGTTCTTCTCGGTACACATTTGCAATATCCTCTTCATCATCTCCAACCTCCGCCTCCTCGATTGTTTGCTTCAATCTTTTCACAGTTCGTTTCGATTCTGGTTGTTTTCGTTTAGTGACTTTCTGCTGAGTGGAAACAGTTGCCTGTTCATTCAGTGCAATTCGATTCGATCCTTGTCCAGTGCTGGTCGAAGGTGACAATAGATCATCTGATTGAGTCTGGTCATTGGACTGATTTGCAGTGTTGGCAATTTGTTCTTGACCTACCAAACTTGAGCCAACTTCTTCGATGAATTCATTTTCATTGAAAGTATTTTGATTGTCTCGGGATGGATTGCTCAACAGTTCGCCATTGTCAACATTCGGTTCATCATCAACTTCATAATTGTCACCACCTCGAATCACTCCATCTTCGTCGTTCACTTCATCAATTGGCAATCCATGTCCATCATTGTCCACTTCATCATCATCACTCACCTCTTCCTTCTTCACAATCCATCGGTTACATCCATCACAGTCATCTTCCTCTTTGATCTCCTCCTTGACCACCTCAAAATCGCAGTCCATCGATTCAGTTTTGATGTTCAAATTGACATTGTGAGCATTTGTGTCTGGATCTGTGTGAATTACAACAAATGTATAAATAAAGTCACATACAAACAACCATACCTTCGTTGTCCATTTGTTGTCCGTTGTCAGATTGGTCATCGAGTTGTTCTTGTTTGATGAAAATGTCATGATCCTCTTGGTCATCTTCCTCTTTTATTTCCACCTTCATTTCTTGCTTCACATCTTCATCGTCCCATTCAGTTTTGACCGTCACTTGGTTGGCTGCTGTGCCTGTGCAAATAGCAACAAATGTAAATAAAGTCAACAAACAGCCCAAACTCACCATTGTAGTCAACTCGGTCATATTCTCGTTTGATGTTTGCATTTGCACTCAATTCACGATACTGCACCATCAAATCATCATATTTCTTCTTCTCTTGTTCCTTCATCTCCACCAGTTGTGCTCGTAATTGATCATTCTCACCAATCAGCACTCGTTCACGGTCCTCAAGTTGACCAATTTGTTCTACTAACTCGTGATGCGACAGAGAATTTGGCTCGTCGTGGCCTGCGTGACGATTCATGATGAGTTGATGAGAATTGACGAATGTATCATTGATAGATACAGGAACAGAGATAAGGTGAAGAGGACAACACGAAATGTGGCGAGGAAATAAGCTAACGAGAAAACTGCAGTCACATGTGAGAGAGGTGATGCAGCCGCAGCGAAAAATAACAACTGCAAGTTCCACTATTTCCACCCAACACTGTGAAAATAGTTGTCAGAGTCTCGGCTCACTGTGATCGGCTCACACACCACAACAAACAGTCACACTCGAGCACATTTCGTGTTGTCCTCTTCGCCCTTTTCTCTGTTGCTTAACTCTCATCATCATCACATTCATCAATTCTCAAGTACGAAGAAATGAATCGTCACTCAACTGAAGGTAACGACGAGACAATTTCTCGATCGCATCACGAGTTAGTAGAGGAAATCGCTCAACTCAAGGAACGTGAACGAGTTCTGGTTAGTGAAAATGACCAATTACGATCACAACTGGTGGAGATGAAAGAAGAGGCTCACAAGAAATATGATGATTTGATGGTGCAGTATAACATGAAACGAGAATATGAAGATGACGGTGAGTTTGGTTCGGCTGTTTGTATTTGACTTATTTACATTTGTTGATATTTGCACAGGCACATCAAACAATCAGGTGGTCAAAACTGAATCTGATGATGATGAGGTGAAGGAAGTAATCAAAGTGGAGATCAAGGAGGAGGAAGACGAAGAGAAATGAATTGAACGACCAAGATGGAGTGATTCGAGGTGGTGACAATTATGAAGTTGATGAGGAACCGAATCTTGACAATGGCCAACTGTTGAGCAATTCATCCCGAGACAATCTAAGTGTTTCTAATATGAACGAATTCACCAACGATGGTGGCGCAAGTTTGGAAGGTCAAGAACAACTTGCCAACACTGCAAATCAGTCCAATGACCAGACTCAATCAGCTGATCTATTGTCACCTTCGACCAGCACAGGAAATGGATCAAATCGAACTGCACTCAACCAACAGGCAAATGCTTCCACTCAGCACAACAAACGTAAACAAGCTCCAACGAAACGATCTGCGAAAAGATCGAAGAAAACATTGCAAGATGAGGACGGAGATGATGATGGGGACATTGCCAATGAGGACCCAGAAGAAGCAAAGGTCAAAGTGGTCTATTTGAATTGTACCCAGTCAAATTGCAATGTCAAGATGACTTCATTGGATCACTTGTACGATCACTTGCGCACTGTGCATCAACTTTCTCCTTTTCGATGTTTTGCCGAAAATTGCAAATCACGATTCGATAACCCGTAAGTGAATACTTAAGTTTCACATTAAATTGACCTAGTTTTATTTTTCAGTCAGCAGATTTCTGCTCACAGCAAACTGCTTCATCCTCGCTGTACTCGATTCGTGTGTGCAGTTTGTTCCACAGAATATGTTTCTCAAAATAAAGCTTACACTCACTGGTACCAGAATCATTTGACTGGTCAGTTGCAGTGCAATTACCTGAGCAAATGTACCGAAGTGTCTGATACGCGACGCAAGATGGAAGCTCATCAACAAGTGAAACATTACTACCAATTGAAGCATCTCCACTGCGCTCATCCTGGATGTACTGCTTCATTTTCCTCTAATGCTTACCTGAAGCAACACGAACTGACTCATCTCGACAGTCAACCATTTCACTGCAATTGGCCTCACTGCAGCAAGCAATGCAAACTACGTGCAAATCTGGTCAAACACATTCGAACCCAACACTTTGGACTGCCCGTGTCAATGAAAGCACAGAAGGAGAAGAACATTGTGGACCTGCGAGACCCGAACGAATATGTTCGAGTGGTGGTGGACGAGTGATGGCAGAGTTGACATCGACTTTACTTGTAACGTTTGTCAGAGCTTTTATTCTTTTTCTTTTTCTCTTATTAATATTTCCCAATTTGTTTCTCACAATGTTCAATGTTAGTGTTATGTTTGATTGTTCATTGTCTCACTTGATTGATCTAATGTTCAAATGTATCTTTGTCTTATTATTACCACAATAAACATGTTCTTTTGTCGAATCGAAACGAGCGAGTACTTATGAGCGTAATACTTTCAAATTCGTTAATCAGGGACATGTAGTGAAAGGGACAACGGAATTATTGAGGTATGGATTTTTAAATAATAGTTTGGATTCAAATCAAATGTACGATTCGATATATGTTTCAATGTCTGTTGTAGGAATTTGAACGAAAGTGAGAGAAACGAGCACCGTGTGAATTAGCTTTCTGAATGCGGCACACATGGAGAGGATGGTGAAGACATTGCCACTGAGGATCGAGAAGAAGCAAAGATCAAAGTGATCTATTTGAATTGTACCCAGTCAAATTGTAATGTCAAGTTGGATTCGATGGTCCATTTGTACGATCACTTGAGCACTGTGCATCGACTTGCTCCTCTTCAATGTTTTTCCACCAATTGCAATGCACGATTCGAGAATGGGTTAGTGGATCACTTTTTAATTTCACATTAAATTGACCTAGTTTTTTATTTTTCAGAAACCAAATTCGTGAGCACATCAGAGTGAGCCATTCTCAAGATACTCGATTTGTCTGGGCACTTTGTCCCAAAGAAAATCATTCTCAACACAAAGCTTACAGTCACTGGTACAAGAATCACCTGACTGGTCAATTCAAGTGCAATTTCGTGACCGACTGTGCCCAAGTGACCGACAATCGTAGCAAGATGAGAACTCATCAAGCCAAACATGAACACCAATCGAAGCATCTCCACTGCCCTCACCCTGGTTGTACTTCTTCATTTGCCTTTATATCTGACTTGAAACTACACCAACTGACTCATCTCGACGTTAAACCATTTCATTGCAATTGGCCTCAATGCAGCAAGCAATGCAAACTAGACAATAGATCATCTGATTGAGTCTGATCATTGGACTGATTTGCAGTGTTGGCAATTTGTTCTTGACCTTCCAAACTTGCGCCACCTTCCTCGATAGATTCATTCACATTGGAAGCACTTTGATTGTCTCTGGAAGGATTGCTCAACAGTTCGCAATTATCAACATTCGATTGAGTCACTTCATATCGTTCATCATCAACTTCATCGTTGTCACCACTTCGAATCAATCCATCTTCATCGTTCACTTCATCATCATCACTCACTTCTTCCTTTTTCACAATCCATCGGTTACATCCATCACAGTCATCTTCATCTTTGATCTCTTGTTTGACTTCAACAAAATCGCAGTCCATCGGTTCAGTTTTGATGTTGACATTGTGAGCATTTGTGTCTGGATCTGTGTGAATTACAACAAATGTATAAATAAAGTCACATACAAACAACCATAACAACCATACCTTCGTTGTCCATTTGTTGTTGTCCGTTGTGTGACTGGTCATCGAGTTGTTCCTGTTTGATCAAAATGTCACGATCCTCTTGGTCATCTTCCTCTTTTATTTCCACCTTCATTTCTTGCTTCACATCTTCATCATCCCATTCAGTTTTGACCGTCACTTGGTTGGCTGCTGTGCCTGTGCAAATAGCAACAAATGTAAATAAAGTCAACAAACAGCCCAAACTCACCATTGTAGTCAACTCGGTCATATTCTCGTTTGATGTTTGCATTTGCACTCAATTCACGATACTGCACCATCAAATCATCATATTTCTTCTTCTCTTGTTCCTTCATCTCCACCAGTTGTGCTCGTAATTGATCATTCTCACCAATCATCACTCGTTCACGGTCCACAAGTTGACCCATTTGCTCTAATAACTCGTGATGCGACTGAGAATTTTCCTCGTCGTGGCCAGCACCTGCCTGACGATTCATGACGAGTTGATGAGAATTGACGAATGTAGATAGATGATCAGAGATATGGAACAGGGAAAAAATGAAGAGGACAGCACGAAATGTGGTGAGGAAATAAGCTAACAAGAAAACTGCAGTCACATGTGAGAGAGGTGCAGTAGCAGCAAACATAACAACTGCAAGTGCCACTATTTCCACAAAACAGAGTGAAAATAGTTGTCAGACTGAAAAGTTTATAGCTGTTGTGTGTGTTTGCCAGTTCTGTCTGTCTGCTCGATGGTGCCTGATTCATTTTATTATTCAAACTCAATTTAGTACTACTCCAAAAGTACTCATTCCCAAATCATCAAAATCTAATATCGATTCAACAAATTGATACTTCGAATTGTGTGATAAAATTAAATTGGGTAATTTAATCAAGAGAAAAGATAAATGTAAAGTGTAAAACAAATGAACGCATAGACAGACCAAACGAGTAAATCAGGTCAATTCAACTCTGCCATCACTCGTCCACCACCACTCGAACATACTCGTTCGGGTCTCGCAGATCCACAATGTTCTTCGACTTTTGTTCTTTCATTGTTGCAGGCAAACCAAAGTGTTTCATTCGAATGTGTCGGACCAGAGTTCCAAGTTGTTTAGTACGAAAACGGCACTGGGGCCAGTTGCAGTGAAATTTGTCACCGTCGAGATGAGTCCGTTCATGGCGCTTCAAGTGAGCTTTGAAAGCAAATGTAGCAGTACAACCAGGGTGGGTGCAGCGGAAATGCTTCGATTGATAGTGAAGTTTGGTTTGTTGATGAGTTCTCATTTTGTTACGATTGTCGGTCACCTTGGCACAGTTGTCCGTGAGATTGCATTCAAACTGACCAGTCTGATGATTCTGGTACCAGTGAATGTAAGCTTTGTGTTGCGAATCAAATTCTTTGTGGCAAACTGAACACACGAATCGAGTATTGCGAGAATGGTGCAGTTGGATGTGAGCAGCAATTTGCTGTCTGCAAAATAAAACTAGGTCAATTTAATGTGTAATTTTAAGTATTCACTTACCCTTCATCGAATCGTGCATTGCAATTCGTGGCAAAACATTGAAGAGGAGAGAGTTGATGGACAGTTCGCAAATGGTCGTGCAAGTGAACCATTGAATCCAACTTGGCAGTACAATTTGACTCGGTACAATTCAAATAGACAATTTTGATTTTTGTTTCTTCTCGGTCTTCATTTGCAATATCCACCTTTTCGTCATCATCTCCAACCTCGATTGTTTGCTTCGATCTTTTCGCAGGTCGTTTCGAAGTTGGCTGTTTTCGTTTAGTGACTTTGTGCTGAGTGGAATCAGTTGCCTGTTCAGTCAGTGCAGTTCGATTCGATCCTTGTCCAGTGCTGGTCGAAGGTGACAATAGATCATCTGATTGAGTCTGGTCATTGGACTGATTTGCAGTGTTGGCAATTTGTTCTCGACCTTCCAAACTTGCGCAACCTTCGTCGATAGATTCATTCGAATTGGATGTATTTTGACTGTCTCGGGATGGATTGCTCAACAGTTGGCCACAATCAACATTCGGTTCATCATCCACTTCATCATTATCACCACCTCGAATCACTCCATCTTCTTCGTTCACTTCATCAATTGGCAATCCATGTCCATCACTGTCCACTTCATCATCATCACTCAACTCTTCCTTCTTCACAATCCATCGGTTACATCCATCACAGTCATCGTCATCTTCCTCTTTGATCTCCGTCTTGACCACCACAAAATCGCAGTCCATCGGTTCAGTTTTGATGTTGACATTGTGAGCATTTGTGTCTGGATCTGTGTAAATTACAACAAATGTATAAATAAAGTCACATACAAACAACCAACAACCATACCTTCGTTGTCCATTTGTTGTTGTCCGTTGTGTGACTGGTCATCGAGTTGTTCTTGTTTGATGAAAATGTCATGATCCTCTTGGTCATCTTCCTCTTTTATTTCCACCTTCATTTCTTGCTTCACATCTTCATCGTCCCATTCAGTTTTGACCGTCACTTGGTTGGCTGCTGTGCCTGTGCAAATAGCAACAAATGTAAATAAAGTCAACAAACAGCCCAAACTCACCATTGTAGTCAACTCGGTCATATTCTCGTTTGATGTTTGCATTTGCACTCAATTCACGATACTGCACCATCAAATCATCATATTTCTTCTTCTCTTGTTCCTTCATCTCCACCAGTTGTGCTCGTAATTGATCATTCTCACCAATCAGCACTCGTTCACGGTCCACAAGTTGACCCATTTTCTCTAGTAACGAGTGATGCGGTTGAGAATTTTCCTCGTCGTTGCCTGCGTGACGATTCATGACGAGTTGATGAGAATTGACGAATGTATATAGATTGATGGGAGATGAAGAACAGGAAAAAAGTGAATAGGACAACACGAAATGTGGCGAGGAAATAAGCTAACGAGAAAACTGCAGTCACATGTGAGAGAGGTGATGCAGCCGCAGCAAACATAACAACTGTAAGTGCCACTATTTCCACCCAACACAGTGAAAATAGTTGTCAGACTGAAAAGTTTATAGCTGTTGTGTGTTTGCCAGTTCTGTCTGTCTGCTCGATGGTGCATGATTCATTTTATTATTCAAACTCAATTTAGTACTACTCCAAAAGTACTCATCACCAAATCATCAAAATCTAATATCGATTCAACAAAGCAACATTTGAAGAATATATTAATTTGTGAGACAAACAAATTTATACTGCGAATTGTAAAAAAAAGAAAATTGGGAAATTAAATCAAGGGGAAAGATAAATGTAAAGTGTAAAACAAATGAACGCCCAGACAGACAAAACATGTAGATAAAGTCGATTCAACTCGACAGTCTCACTCGTCCACCACCACTCGAACATATTCTTTTGGGTCTCGCAGGTCCACAATGTTCTTCTCCTTCTGTTCTTTCACAGTACTAGGCAAACCAAAGTGTTGCGTTCGAATGTGAGCTACCAAATTTGCGCGCAGTTTAGTACGATGGCTGCAATGTGGCCAGTTGCAGTGAAATTTGTCACCGTCGAGATGAGTCCGTTCGTGATGTTTCAAGTGAGCTTTGAAAGAAAATGTAGCATTACAACCAGGATGAGTGCAGTGGAGATGCTTCGAATAGGTGTGACGTTTGGTTTGTTGATGAGTTATCATCTTGATACGATTGTCGGTCACTTGGGAACAGTCGTCCATGAGATTGCACTCGAACTGACCAGTCAGATGATACTTGTACCAATGTTTGTAAGCATTATGTTGAGAATCATATTCTTTGGGACAAACTGCACAGAGGAATCGAGTATTGCTAGAATGGTGCAGTTGAATGTGTTCACGAATTTGCATTCTAAAAAAAGAAAAAACTAGGTCAATTTAATGTGAATTTTTAGTATTTACTTACCCATTATCGAATCGTGCATTGCAATTCGTGGCAAAACATTGAAGAGGAGAGAGTTGATGCACAGTGCGCAAATGGTCGTGCAAGTGAACCACTGAATCCAACTTGGCAGTACAATTTGACTCGGTACAATTCAAATAGACAATTTTGACTTTTGCATCTTCTCGGTCTTCATTTGCAATGTCTTCACCACCTTCGTCATCATCTCCATCACCATCCTCGATTGTCTTTTTCAATCTTTTCGCAGATCGTTTCGATTTTGGTTGTTTTCGTTTAGTGACTTTCTGTTGAGTGGAAACAGTTGCCTGTTCATTCGGTGCAATTCGATTCGATCCTTGTCCAGTGGTGGTCGAAGGTGAGAATAGATCATCTGATTGAGTCTGGTCATTGGACTGATTTGCAGTGTTGGCAATTTGTTCTTGACCTTCCAAACTTGCGCCACCTTCCTCGATAGATTCATTCACATTGAAAGTATTTTGATTGTCTCTGGATGGATTGCTCAACAGTTGGCCACAATCAACATTTGGTTGAGTCACTTCATATCGTTCATCATCAACTTCATCATTGTCACCACCTCGAATCAGTCCATCTTCGTCGTTCACTTCATCAATTGGCAATCCATGTCCTTCATTGTCCACTTCATCATCATCAGTCACCTCTTCCTTCTTCACAATCCATCGGTCACATCCATCACAGTCATCTTCATCTTCATCTTTGATCTCCTGTTTGACTTCAACAAAATCGCAGTCCATCGGTTCAGTTTTGATGTTGACATTGTGAGCATTTGTGTCTGGATCTGTGTGAATTACAACAAATGTATAAATAAAGTCACATACAAACAACCATAACTCATACCTTCGTTGTCTGATTGGTCATCGAGTTGTTCTTGTTTGATGTGAATGTCATTCGGTGGTTGAACAGTGCGGACTGGTGAAGATACATTCGAAGGTGATGAGACAGAATTGGTGGAAGGATGACCATCGGAAACGATTGCACTGGTCGATGCAATCGCAAGCAACGAGACACGATTGTCAGTTTGAAATGGCTCGAGATTGATTTGTTGGTTGTTGTTTGTTTGTGCAGATTGTGCTGAAGTGTTGTCCTGTTCGGTAGTGTCCAAATTGGGGAGAAGAGAAGATTGCTCGGAAATGTGTTGGGATTCGAGTTGAGTTGGTTGTACATTGTAGAGTGGAATGGAGACAGAATGACCAGAGGGAAAGGTGACATCGGCAATACATTGAGAGGTTGTGGCTGCACTGAACTCGGTAAGCAAAGGTGGCGGTATGCCTTGAAAGAAACTGGTCGAGGGATTGCTCAAAAGAGGAACTTCGCCCGGAAGATTATGAGAATGATCAGACCCAATGGGGGTGTAGGTGGTCTCGACCCGCCAGTGTTGATATCTTCCTTCAGTGCGAATGCACTCGACCACAGCAGACCGAACCAGCGAGGCCAACTCGACTTTGAATGTGTCCAGTCTGCTGTCCACAGTCGAGTCCACATGCGAGTGCAGTGATGTCTTCAGGTCGGCAGCTGTGGCATCGACACGGGTGGAGAGGTCTTCCAGAAAGGGGTCCATTTTGAGTGACGAGGACAAATAGAATCGAGTTCAATTTGGTTGAACACAGAGGAGAGCATACAATGTACAGCAGAACACACAACTCACAGCAAAATGCCAGCACGCTGTCTGTAAATCATCTGCCTAACCAAAACACGTGTGATTCAATGGCACAGGTTTACACGGTGACAGTGACACTACTCACAATGACAAACTCAGTTTCACTTGAATTGATTTTATATTTATCAATCTAAATTGATTTGTCTTTGATAAATTAAATATTCAAGATCTTTCAAAAAAGACTTTTGACAACATTTTTATAAACTTTACTAAATTATTTATTATCTCCTAAAAATTAAACAAAATTGTTTATATACGAACAAAAAAAATAGTAACATTCAGAACTATCAAAATCAATCAGCAACAAAAAGAACATTCACATTTTTTTTAGTGGAATTAATATTTGTCAGATACAACAATAATCGATATACGTTTTATAAATAAAATTAACAAATTTTTCAGAAAATTTTGATTGTCACCAATTGTGTGTGTGTAGAATTCTTACTTTCATTTTCCCCAATGTTGAGAAATTGACAGTCAAAAATGGTAAATATGGAGAGTTACTTGGTAATTTACTCGTTTCTCATTTGAATCTTTTCGAAAAATTAAGTTCACATGATTTGTTTGGAAACTTTTTATGGCAGGATGATGATACAATGCTCGACAATTTTGAGGACATTGTTGATTACTTAAATCTTATGTTTAACTTTTTTTTTATTAACACAATAAAATATGGTTCCTTTATTTTGGTATATAGATTCGACATTATTGAACTTAACCTTTGAAGCATATTAATCTAGTCAATAACATGATTTTAAAATTAATGGATATTTATTGATATAAAAAGTGTTGTACATTTAGTGGTACAGATTTAGATTGCGATTAGCAGGGACAATACAAATAGTGAGACAATTGTCAATTGATTAATGAAAAGATACAACATATGTGACATATGCTGAAATTAATTTGCGAGTGATTAAGGAGCAATCAGATGCTTGCGCAAGTGGACGAAATGGTCCAAATGTTGGGCAACTTCGTTGCGAAACCGGTCAGGTAGATGCTTGATGGTCAGTTGTTGAAGATTCGGAAAAACAAATGCCAGAACTTGACAAAATTGATCGCCATCAAATTGTTGACCACCATTTCGGAATGAACTCTTAGTAATCGCAAGAATTTGAACTGAACTCAAAATCGATAAGTCGGATCGGGCCAGAGTGGGCAAATCGAACTCAAAAGAACGAATCGTAAGATGAGATAGCTTGGACAGTCGAGCAAGGTCGGAAATGATGTTTGCAGTGAAAGTCTGCAAGAAAGGAAAAATATAGTTAAGCAATCAAAAGGATGAATTACTTTTACCTCGGAATAAATTTCGATATCCAACATTTGAAGTGCACCAAAATTGGCACAAACAAATGACAAAACTTCATGTTTGAATGTAAGCAATCTCAAATGAGTGAGACCTTTCACCAATAGAGCATTCAGTTTGGGAATTTGAGTGATTTCTTTGAGTGAGGTAAATTTAAGCGAACGCAAACTGATGCAATTCTTTCCCAGAAGAGGAATTATGTTAAGTAGATCCAAATTGTTTGAAAAAATAGTGCAGTGCTCCAAACGAGTTAGAAAATCCAAATTATATGTTGGCTGGATAAACTCGCCAAATACAAATCGCTTGAGATTGGTCAATTTGTTGATGTGATCGAACAATTCAACGTAACGAGATTTGACAATGCAACTGACCATGGTGGAAGGATATGAAACATTCAAACTTAGAGCAACGAGAGTTGATGACCAATTGTTGAGTAAAGTAAACAGATTATCCGTGATGTGCTGAAGAATTACGTTGAACACGAAATTTTCAACTTGCGGGAATAGTTTTCCCAAAAGAATGCACAAATCAGTGGACAGTGCAATTTCATTTGGTCTATTCTTGGCAATTGGCTTAATTTTGAGAACAATCAAATCCTTGCTAAAGTCGACCAAGCCATTAAAGGAGCCAGACAAATCGGGATCGGGAATGTTTTTAGCTTTTGACTCAATCAGGATGGACCTCTTCTCACGACAGATGTCATCGGCCAGTCCCTGCCACCGAGTGCACACACCTCGAATGCCAATCAACTTGTCAATCTCCAATTTACCAAAAACATATCGCAACATTTCGTTTGGAAGTGAATTAATCATCTTCTTTTGAATCAACATGTTCGGGATAGGCAACATATCGTTACTCTGAACTTGAGGCACCTTCACTCGTTTCTTCACATTCTTGTCACGTACAGTAGCCATTGTCAATCGGGTTTGTGACGATTAGGATGAGCAAAGTCAAAGCAAAACAGGAGATAACGACAGAAAATGTTCACCAGTCAAAGACAAAACACCGAGTGAGGACTACAGAGAACACACACAACAACCACAACAAATGATTGAGCCAAACTCAAACTTGTCTATTTCCACCCAAGTGACAATACACAATCACGTGTTTGCGTAATTTGAAAATATGAATTCAAATTGAAATTACTAAATTCTGATTCGTGCTGCTTTATGTAATAATTTTTTTAAAATTTTTTTATATACCAAATTCTATTTGAGCTTACCACGAAGCTATTGGAAAGTGAAGAAACAAATAATTTGTGAGTGATGTGTTTATTGATGTATGTCTATTCTTATTGAAATGTATTTCTAATCTTATTCAAGTACATTTACTCGAATCATGAGTTGACAATTAAAAGATATTTTATTGACATTTAAAGTGTAGTACATTTGTGATATTGTACAGATTTAGATTGTGATTGGTAGTGAAAATACAAAAAGTGGAGACTATTGATAAATGAGAACATTGATTGATAAGGTTAGGAAATGTGTCATAGGTTGAAATTAATCAGAAGCAATCAGATTGCAGTGCGAACATCTTTTCTTGATTAATGATCACAATGCTTCGAAATGCACGTACAATTGAACCAATTAGTCTTGATCAACACAACAATATTTTCATATTTGTCATAAAAGTAGTGACACTTGTAGTCGCCAACACTCGAGTTGAGTCTCGCCTCAAATCACACCTCCAACTGCCAGTCTGAATAGGCAAAGCCAGCATCAATGCACCATCCCATCTCGTGCACTCGAATCAATTCAAAATGACTTTTCGGGTCAGTGCCATAAAGCAAATGCAATCCCCATCTCAGTTCTCTATCAAATTCAGCCATGTGATGATCAATTTCAGGTCCAGGGGCGCATGGTGTCATTTTGGGCTGAATGTGATCCACCACTGGAATGGTTAGGTTCCAAATTGGATCAGCCAACATTTCTTTTTGAGTAGAAACATAGGAGACAAAGAACAACAACAGAATGAGTTTCATGTTGTACCTACGTGGAAATGTACAAGCAAATGATGATGATGATACGAACGATCAAATGATTTTAGTTTTTGTGACATTTTACTTGTTTTATCTATTGGTTGGCTCATTTAGTATTTCAATTTTGAAAATTTCAATATTTTAATATTATGAATTTGCAATGCATTCACTGACAAATATTTATTGGTTCAATTATTAATGCAATTTCACGATTGTTAAAATAGATAAACTTTGATTTTCATTTTACAGATCAATTGAAACATAAATTCATAATCGAAAAATGTCAATTTCAACGACAGATAATGTTCATAATATGCAAACATTTAAATACAAGTTTATTGGAATTATATAAAGTAGTGATGACAATTATTATCAATGAAAATGAGAATAGAAGATGGGAATAAGATAGAAATAAAAGATTAATTGATACATTTACATGAAAAGAGAGTAAATGAAGTAATAATAACACCACAGCAGTTAAGTATAGACTTCAAACTTGTGCTTGCGCAAATTCGGGAACTGTTTCAAATGTCGCTGTTCAATTTCATGCTGAAACTGTGAATCAACAGAAGATTTTCCATAAATAGTTAGATCCAAATCGGTCAAGTTCGGTAGAATGACAGACATGACACGCACGTACTGGCCAGCACTGATGAGAGACTCACTGTGGAGAGAGACCAAAAGTTTGCACGTCAAAATAGAAGCAAGCGAAGTGAGTCCACTTTGAGTAGGTTGAGTAGCTGCTTGTTCCAACTCGGAGAAGAAGTGTATTCTGCTGAACCATAGAACAAGCTCAACCAAGTTGGTCAGTTTGGCCAGATCACGCAGCACAGTCGGTGTTAGCACAAGGCCATCGTAATACTACAAAAATAGTGTTTAGTTAATACGTACGTATCATAAATAATAAACACTTACACCAAACTTCAAGTTCATTACTTTCAATGAAGTTGCGTGTTCACACAGAAAGTGCACAAATTGGCCAACAGCTTCACCCAAAATGTGCATTCGTAAATGGGTGAGATTGGTCAACCAGGGCAGACTGATGGTGTTGTTGTTGTTCCATTGACGGATGTGAAGAGAACCAGCGGCTTCACGAGTAAATCCAAAATTTACACCAACACAACTTGGCCCAAGCTGCGCGGCAAGTTGAAGGAAATCAGTTTCATTCAAACCACCACGAGGAATAAATGAAAAGTGGACCAATTTGGACAAGACTGGTGAGAGGGCGAGTAGAGCTGGGTCGAATGGTCCTTCAAAGTCGAGCTGTTTTAGCGAGTCCAGCGAATTGATGTACGTGACCAAATCAGGGAAACGATAATCATCTGTAAATATATGAATTATTATTATTAGTTGTGAAGGTAAACAAAAGACGTAAATATTTACCATCACAACGAATAGAGAGCTGTTCGATGTTGACAAATAGATTCTCCACTGATTGCAAACATTGAGACGACACTTGAGTGCGCAACAAAAATAGACACGAGAAATCTTTCGTGTTCGCAAATCCAAAAAATCTGTTCTTAATAGATGAGGCATAAATAATAGATCGCTTTGCCTTCCCTTGTCGCATAACCACAATCAGCGATTTCTTCATTCTACAGTAGTCCTCGACCACCGCTCGCCATCTTGTGGAAACCGATCGCAATCGAATCAAGTCATTAACATCACCGTCCAGTTCCAATTTGGCCACAATCAGCTGCATCAATTCGTTGGGTAGACGGTTGATCGGTCCATCACGACGGCGATTCCTTTTGAGCAGACCACACGAGGAGAGCAGTGAACGGACTGACGAGCAAATGGCATTGACCACCACAGATAGTGCCGAGTTGGGATCCATTTTGGGTGTTGTAGTTCGAGTTAAGAAACGCAACGAAATTAGACAAACTCGATCTCAAAAGTAGAATACGCAAAACAGTGCAGTCACAGAAATGCCACAACAAACACAACATACAACGGGGTAGTTCACATATATATGCGCAAATTGGAAAATAGGTTCAGATTTTGCTTGATTTAAAGTAGAAAAGGCCGAAAAGTAAATTTAATGATAGAGAGTAGTGATTGAGTAAACAAAAAGTTGTCATGTCGACTTGTGGCTACATATCAAATACAATACTAGATTGGTGTATTTAGATATACGAGAGGAAAAAGCGAGTTTCGCGTTAAAAAAAGGTTACAAAAACGAATTAGAAATAGTTAATGTTATGGTTGCGCAATTTAGGAAATCGATTCAAATATTGTTCAAATTCATGTTCAAACTGTTGAGTTAAATGTTGACGACTAATATCAAGAACGAGTTCGGCCAAGTTGGGATAAATGACAGATAAAACACGTGAGAATTGACCACCACTGATGGGACCATCACCAACGAGACGAAGATGAAGCTTACAAGTCAGAACAGAGACAATCGAAGTGAGTTCATCTTTGGCAGCTATTTCGGTCAACTCGCGGATGTCCATTGTGATGTTCCAAAGTTCAAGCTCAGCCAAATTGGCCAATTTGCTGAGATCACGAATGACAGTGGGCGTCATTTGAAGGGGCTGTGCCTTAATCGGAAATAATTTAGTTTGTTAAAAGAAAAGAAGTGTTAGACAAAATGCACATACCCAATTCATAAAGCCCAAGTTCAAAAACTTCATGGAAGTTGCGTGCTCAGAGAGGTGGTGCACAACTTGAGCATATTCTTCACTTGTTTCTCTCAAATGAATATCCAAATGAGTGACTTTGGCCAACCAGTTGCGATTGTTGGTGTGCCACTGACAAATTTGGCCATAAGTGAACACTCCTCTAAAGTAGACACGAACACAATTTGGTTTAAGCTGAGAAACCAGTTGAAGACGTTCTTCATTATAAAATCCTGCAACATTGACGGAAAAATGTTCCAATTTGGGCCAAGTTTGAGAGAGATTGGCAGCTGGCAAAAATGACACGTCAAGGTCGAGTTGTTTGAGAAAGTCCAACGAGTTAATGTAATCGAATAAAGCAGAGACTCGAGTACGATCTGTAGGAGTAATCCAATTTTGTTATGTTCAAGATTCAAAAATAGGATAATATTTACCAAAAACAACGAATAGACAGTTGAAAAATGTTAGGAAACATTCCCAACAGTGATCGCAAACAATCAGGAGAGATTTTTGAAACCAAAACCAGACGTGTGAAATTCTTCAGTTTCGCAAAACCAAAAAATCTTTCCTCGAAAACAAAGTATGAGTATGATTGCAGATGGGTATCGATCACAATCAACGATTTCTTCTGTGTGAAGTAGTCCTCGACCAGTGCCTTCCACCTTGTTGACACCGAGCGCAATCGAACCAAATTGGTCACATCACCGTTCAATTCCAATTTGGCCATAATCAGCTGCATTATTTCGTTGGGAATACGCTCGATCGGTCCATCACCGCAAGTGAAGGGATTCAATTGACCAAAATGTGAGGCGAGTGAGCCAACGGCATCGATAACCACAGATTGTTTGAAGTTGGGGTCCATTTTGATTGAGGTTGAGAGTGAAGAAAGAAACTCGACACGAAAGGCAATCGCCAAAGCAGCACAGACAAAAGTAACCAAACACAACAACAAACTCAAAGTGTGCTTCACACTCACAACAGAGTGTCATTCATAGAGGACGTGTCTCATTTTTTATTGCACAAATACATGTATTTGCGTATGGCATTTTAATTTCAATTTGATATTATAGGTTCATTTATCATTTCAATTATTTAATTCATTTTATTTATTTATTATAATAAGATTCCAAATCCAAAGAACATTTTCCCCAGATGTGAAGAACAAATACTAATATTTGTATTAATAGCCACCATCAACAATTTCTTCAGTAATATTCAACCACCAAATTGGCATTAACCCAATTGTTGAAATTGTAAGCAAAATGTGATTCTTGTTTGACGTTTACGATTTTGGTTTCGAGTTTCAATATGGAAATCCTCTTTGATGCGCATCTGAACGTTCTACAAGGAAGTGACTACAAGTGTCACTATCTCTATCACAAGGAGAATGTCTTTCTCAATGTCAAAATGATCAATTGGTTCAATTGTACGTGCATTCATGCACACAATTGTGATGAGCCATGAATTGCTCAAAATGTGTTTATCTGTTAAACCAAATTCGAAATTATCATGTTCGACTTTAAGCAGCAATCTTGATTTAAATAAATGTCGATTTTAAAATTAATAAATAAAATAAAAATTAATTTGCTAATTCTCAATTGTGTTTGGAAAAGTTGTGTATTAGTAGCAAACGAGTTGCCTTTTGTGTTTAACATTTTCACGGTATTCGGCTATCACTTGCGTCAAATTCATCTTAAATATTTAATTCTTTTAAATAAAAAATGAACCAATCAATAAATCAAATTGAAATCAAAATAGCATACAACTGCAATCGAAAATATTTGTGCATAAAATTAGATACGTCCTCTATGAATGGCACGCTGCTGTGAGTGAAGCACACTTTGTGATTGAGTTTGTTGTTGTGTTTGGTCACTTTTGTCTGTGCTGCTTTGGCGATTGCCTTTTCGTGTCGGGTTTCTTCGTTCTCGCAAACCTCGAGGTTCGATCGAATCTCGAAACAAAATGGATCGCAACACCAAATCTGTGGTTATCAATGCGGTTGGCTCGTCAGTTCGCTCACTCGCCTCCTATTTTGTCCGTTTGAGTCCCTTCACTCGCAGTGGTGAATCACCGATCGAGCGTATGCCAAACGAAATAATGCAGCTGATTATGGCCAAGTTGGAATTGAACGGTGATGTGACCAATTTGGTTCGATTGCGTTCGGTGTCTACAAAGTGGAAGGCACTCGTCGAGGACTACTTCACACAGAAGAAATCGTTGATTGTAATGGTCGAGATAACCACAAGATCGCAGTATCATAACTATGCTAATTATTATGATAAAGCATTTTCTATTGGAGCGATGTTGATTGGTGTGCGTTGGTTGCCGGTCAAGTTACCCGAACAGAAGAAGAAATCGAAGCTGCAATCAAAGTTATTCTATTTGGATTTACAGAACATATTTTTTGGTTTTGCGAAATTGAACAATTTCTCAGGTCTTGTTTTGGGTGCGCCACGTAATAAAATGTCTCTTGATTGTTTGCGATCACTGTTGGCAATGTTTCCCAACATTGTTCAACTGTCTATTAGTTGTGAAGGTAAATATAAACCATCTCTTATCGTGATCATAATAAAATTATTCTTACAGATCATAATCCAGTTCCTATTTTAGTGGATTACATCAACTCGTTAGACTCGCTCGAACAACTCGATCTTGAAATGTCATTTGTGCCAGCTGCCAATCTCTCTCCAACTTGGCCAAAATTGAAACATTTTTCAATCTATGTTCGATGTTTGGATGAAGACCAACGTCTCCAGTTGGTTTCTCAGCTTGAACCAAACTGTGTTCGTGTCTACTTTCAAGAAGTGTTCACTTATGATCAAGTTCGTCAGTGGCACACCAACAATCCCAACTGGTTGGCCAATTTGACTCATTTGGCTATTTCCTTTGATGGAACAAGTGAAGAGTGTGCTCAAACTGTGCACCACCTCTCTGAACACGCAACTTCCATGAAGATTTTGTACTTTACGAATTGGGTATGTGCATTTTGTCTAACATTTCTATTCCTTTAACAAACTAAATTATTCCCAATTAAGGCACGGTTCCTCGAAATGACACCCACTCTCATTCGTGATCTCAGCAAACTGACCAATTTGGCTGAGCTCGAACTTTGGAACATCACAATGGACATCCGCGAGTTGACCGAAACAATTGCCCGATATGAACTCACTTCGATCGTCTCTGTTATGACTTGTAAACTTTATCTTCTTCGTCTCGTTGGTGATGGTCCCATCAGTGGTGACCAATTCTCACGTGTTCTATCTGACATTTTTCCCAACTTGGCCCAACTCCATCTTTCTATTAGTAATCAACATTTAACTCAACAGTTTCGAGCTGAATTTGAGCAACATTTGAACCGATTTCCAAAACTGCGCAATCATGTTATGAATATTAATGATATTAACTATTTCATTTTTTTCATAATTCATTTTTGTAACCTTTTTATCGCGAGATTCGCTTTTCCTCTCTTCTATATCTAAATACACCAATTAATCTAGTATTGGTATTTCATATGTAACCACATGTCGACATGACAACTTTTTGTATACTCAATCACTACTCTGTACTTTATCATTAAACTTACTTTTCGGCCTTTTCTACTTCAATTTAAACAAAATCTGAATCTATTTTCCAATTTACGCGAACATAAAGTTGCCTTTTCTAGTTTATTTTAAGATTGGTTTAGATTTTTCATTTACTCTTTCCTATTGGCTAAATGCGCTAACTCATCTATTAACATTTTAATATTTGATTTGTGATCGCATGATACCAAGATGGGATTTTTCCAATTTGAATCATTTTGTACCGTATGTATGTCTGTTTTTGAGTGCACAATTTCTTCTGACCATTTGACATCAATGCTGAAATTATTTCCCAACACTCTACTCGCGTTGTCATAGTAAATATTTTCATCTTTTTTATCTAGTTTAAATTAGTCACAGTTTTGTAGTGAAATAAAAATGACATTTCCAAATTGAAACAAATTGACAAGGACGAACTTCGCTTCGACTTGAACAATATTTTAGTGTTTGTTGGCTTCTTATTCGTCTGAAAACTACTTTTATATCTGTTTTTCTCCCAAATTGACTCAAAATGTCTTCCACTTGTGATCATGACAGATGTTGCCCACTTTGGCACCGAATTTAACCAGCCTGGAGCATTTGTCTTGCTCTCATTGTCCTCTCTGCTTGCGATCTGCCGGCATTATGGCTCCTTATATAAACCACATGAAGTGCACACGACTTTGGAATCAATCTCTCAAGGCCAACTATTTTGAGATTATTGAATGGCATCTTGTCCCTGGTGGCTGGTTGAACTGACTCACTCATTTGGCACTGTTCATCAATTCTAGTCCTGCACAAGTGGTCGACTATTTGAGTGCACAGGCGTCAAATTTACAGGTGCTACATCTTAAGCACAATGTTACCAGTCACAATGTAAGTGTAGATTTGGATTTGATTTTGAATTTGTATGTTTTTTATTAGATCTTCACCTTGTATTCGACAACTATTCGAAATTTTTCCCGATTGGTTCATTTGGCGGAATTGGAGCTTGATTGGGTGGCAGTGAATATGTCAGATATGGAACTCGCATTTCGAGAACGTCAACTGGCTTCACTCAAACACATTCGAATTTGCCGTCTAACTGTCTACCGAATCGATGGTAACAATCATGAAGCAAATTGTAGTGATCGATTCATGCGCACACTTTCGATGATTGTGCCCAATGTCGAGCAATTGGCCATTGCGTACTGTGCCGATCAGTTGGGCGATATTGAACTGTACTTGCGAGACAGATTCGCACATTTGCGTGAACATGAGTTTGTTCACCGAATGATGCCAGTGAATTGATGATTGAAAATTCTGTCACGCACTGTCTGCAATTTTTTTCCTCAAACACACGATTGAACTTTTCCTATTCATTTTGTTATATTACTATTTAGAAATTGTCTATTTCCTTTTTCCTCTTTTGTTTCTATTGCTAAATACACAAATTAATCGATTATTTTCCAACTCACTCTAATTGATTTTTACATTTACAACATGTAAAGAGATCTTCGAAGAATCGATGGAAGAAGAATCGGTTTCCTAATTTGAGTAAAGTTACGATTCTCTAGTTTATTCCAAGAATCTTTTAGATTTTCCTTCTACTCTTTTTTCGATTGGCTAAATACGCCAACTCTTTTATGATATTTGATTTGTGAACATATAATCATACTTTCTGTACGAATCTACACTTTAAACTTATTAAACTTGCTTTCAAATTGAAAGTTCTAATCAAAGATTGTTTTTGGCTTGGTTTCTTCTCAAGTTTCGTTTGATTTGTGTTGAATTTATGTGCAAACGATGATGTTGGATATTTTTTGTATATTTTTTTGAGTAGTAAGCTGACTTCTAAATGTTTGAATTACTGAAATTATTTTCCAACATTGTTCAACTCTCAATTCGTTGTCATGGTAAATATTTTCATCTTTATTTTTCTCAACCAAAACTAAATTTGATTATCCCTGTAGAATGTCGTTTAAATGTTGAATAATTCAATTGTATTTTTTAAATTTTTTAAATATTGATTTAGTAATAGTTTCTATCGATTTTTACCCAAACTCGTAATTATGTGTGTTATTTTTGTACAGTACAAATTGCAAAGAAAAGTGTCACGTCTTATATGAACGCTCCTATCCACTCACAGTGACACAAGTATTTTGTTTTGTTTTGTTTTGATTGTGCTTTGATGCGTTTTAGTGAGAAAATTCCACTTTTTGTTTGTTTCACTACCAAATTGACTCAAAATGTCCAGTTCTTGTGATCATCCTGGACTGACAGGAATGCAACGAGTTAGTCAGGCACTTCGTCGACGAAAACTCACCCGTGGATCGTTTGTTCGACTTCCTAATGAACTGGTGGAATCGATTTTGTCACGACTGGATTTACAGGCGCTGATTCACCTTCGATTGGTGTGCAAACGATGGCAAATGGTCATAGAAAATATCAATTTCAACAAGCAGAAATCACTGATATTGATGGACTACGCTCAAACGGCCACTTTTCGTGAATCCTTGACTCGACGTTTCTTTGGTGAAATCGATTTGAGCACTTTTGCCTATTTGAAGCTGAAACGCACTCGTGATCCTGAAGCGGTTGGACACTTTCGAGCTCTTCTCCTCAGACTTTTTCCCGTCCTGGAACAACTCGTGATCGCCTTTTGGACTGTGAGTGATCCTGCATTTGTGTTGAATCTGTGGCCAGCGGATCAACTCACCACTCTGTCCTTCAACATGAATGGAACACTTGTGGCCAATTGGCGAATGCAACAACTGCTTCCACGTATGATCACTTCATTCACTCATCTCGATCGGCTCGATGTGGATTCTTTTTATTTGAAGTTGCCCGCCTTGGCACCGAATTTGGCCAATTTGGAGCATTTGTCTTGCTCCCACCGTCGTTTAACTTCTGACTGGCAGAGGGCCGAGAGCTTTATGTCTCGTTTTTTAAACCAGAACAATTGTACCCGGTTCTGGAACCAATCTGTCAAGGCCGATGATATTGAGGTACTTGAATGGCATCATGTCGGTGGTGGCTGGTTGAACCGACTGACTCATTTGGCACTATTCATCAATTTGAATCTGACACAAGTGGTCGACTATTTGAGTGTTCATGCGTCAAGTTTGCGTGTGCTACATCTTAAGCATACTGTTACTAATCACAATGTAAGTGTTGATTGAGATTCGATTTTGAGGTTAAATTATGATTTGTCTATTTCCTATTAGATCTTCACCTTAGATTCGACAATTATTCGAAATCTTGCCCGATTGGTTCATTTGATGGAATTGGAGCTCGATTGGGTGGCAGTGGATGTGTCAAATATGGAAGAAGCAGCTCAAGACCATCAATTGGCCACTCTTGAGAACATTCAAATTTGCCGACTTACAATCTACCGAATCTTCAATCACGATGCAAATTGTAGTGATCGATTAATGCACACACTTTCGATGATTGTGCCCAATGTTGAGCAACTGACCATTGCGTACTACTGTGCTGACCAGTTGGCCAACATTGAACTGTACTTGATGGACAGATTCGCCAATTTGCGTGAACACGAGTTTGTTCGCCTGGAATGATCTCGTGAATTTGTCATCTATTCTTCACTCGCTGTCTTTAATCGTGTACTTTTGGTACATTTTGTATTTGTCTTACGCAATAAAATCTTTTTGAATATGAACATTTTGGATTGATTTGTAAACGATTATGAATTCATGTGAACGACCTCAAACCTCTCAATTATGTCAATTGGCTAATGTCAATATATGTGTTATTTAATGTGAAGCAAAATAAGTGTAACATTCGTCAAGCAACATTAAAAACGAGCATTGAGTGTGAGAAAGAAAGTCAAATTCAGAATTGTTAGTTTCAAATGTTCAAAATTGCTCTCAGTTAAATTGTTAGTCGAATCTAGTAATGTGAAAAACGCGAGTAACGCAATAAGAATAACATTAATAGCTTTTATCATTTTCACTTTCCGATTTCTATTTTCAGACTGATTGATTGAACACAAATTGATTGAATATTCCCTGTAAAAACATTACATTATTTTGAATTTGCGTATTAAAGTTGACATACGTCCTATGTGTACGACGCTCTCAGTTGTGTGTGTGGTTGAGTTTGTGTATTGTAAATTGTGTTGCGTCAGTTTGCGCTTTGTTGATTGTCTTTTCCTTTCGGTTCCATCTTTTCGCGTTACTCAATTATCCCTCCTAATGGACTCCAACGCCAAACCTACCACTGCCTTCAATGCCACCGACTCGTCAGTCAGTTCACTCGCCTCCTCTTTTGTGCAACTCAATATGAATGCCAACACTGGCGATGGACCAATAGACCGCCTGCCAAGCGAAATGATGCAAATGATTATGGCCAAATTGGCACCCGACGGCGATTTGAACAAGTTGATTCGGCTGCGGCTGGTGTCCACAAAGTGGCGTGCTGTGATCGAGGACTACTGTGGACAGAGAAAGTCACTGTTTATGGTGATTGGTCCGTGTCTAAATTGGGCCGATGAAGTGCTTTTCAACGATATTGCCGCATATTATCAACATGTAAAGGGCAATTTTTTTGGATTCGGCAAATCAAAGGATTTTGCACTTTTGGTATTGATTCCTCAATTTCCTTCTACATTTTTTAGTTCACTGTTGAACGTATTTCCCGACACTGTGCAACTGTCGATTCTTTGTTATGGTAAATATTTTTAAATTTAATATATATAATAACTTTATCTTCCAAATTTTCCAAATTAATTATTTAAGCTTCTCATTTTTATAACTGATCTCAATAATTTGATTAGATTTGATCATTATTAGATTATGTCTTAAACTGCTCAATAATGTAGTTGCAAATATTTAAAGCTTTTTCAAATCACCTCCACTAAATTCATATATTCTTACAGATCATGCACAAGCCACTGATTTTGCCACATACATCACTTCGTTGGCCTCACTCAAACAACTCGACCTTTATGGACCATTCGTTCCAGATTTATTTTCCGAGTCTGCAACACTGCCCCAATTGGATCACTTATCAATCTACTCTCGAATCTGCTCCAAATCCTCAGTACAACTAATCGCTCAACTTGGGCCAAGCTGTACTCGTTTCAAGTTTGATTTCTTTGAGCAATCTGATTCTGTGAACTTGTTTCAAGTCGAGTCTCGGATTTAGTCACATTCATCAATTCGTTGGATTTTCTGAAACAACTCGATCTAGTTGGTTCATTTGTTTCGACTTTATTCAATTACTCTCCTAATTTGTCCAAATTGGAGCACTTTTCAATAGAAACCATTTTCTCTTATTTGATGAGGGATGGACATAATCAACTAGTTTCTCATCTTGGGCCAAGTTGTGTTCATGTCTATTTCCAATTTGGCAAACTAACTTACCGTCAAATTGTCCAATGGCCCGCCATCAATCCTCTCTGGTTGACCAATCTCACGCATTTAGGAATGGGCATTAAAAATGAAAGTAAAGACTGTGCCCGAATTGTGCACTTTCTCAGTGAACACGCGCCTTCTCTGAAACACTTGGACTTTACTATTATGCCATGGGTATGTGCATTTGTTTTATTCTTATTTACTCACAATTATTTTAATAGCATAAATTACCAAAGCTGACACAAACTGTAATTGGCAACATGGCTAAACAGACCAACCTAGAACATCTTACTCTTATCAACATCCGACTACCCTTCTCCCAGTTGGAACAAGCAGCAGCACAACAACGCCTAACTTCGCTCACTTCCGTTTTGACCTGCAAACTAGAGGTGAGTTTTGTCGACCCTACTGACCCTCCGACCCTACCCTACCCTACCCCACCCTAGGGTAAGGGTAGGGTAGGGTCAGCATAATTTTCCTCAACCCTTCTGACCCTACTAACCCTACTATGATCCTACCCTACCCTGACCCTACCCTACCCAAATTTTGGTTATGGGACAATCAGGAATGACAATTTGGGGTTTTGGGACAATTGAGGAAGGCAATTTTTGGCTTGGATATATTGGGGAAAACAATTATGGGTTTGGGAAGAATGGGAAATGCAATTTTAAGTTCGGGGACAATTGGAATACTTATTTTGGTTTATAAAACTTATCCTACTTTGACCCTACCCTACTACGACCCTACATGACCCTACCCTCACCCTATCCTACTGACCCTACCCTGACCCTACCCTAAGGGTAAGGGTAGGGTGAGGGTCGGGGGTTTTGCCAACTCCCTCACCTCTACTGCAAACTTTCTCTCAATTTGAATCGCTCAATCAGCCCTGCTGAATTCACACAAATCCTTTCGATTATCTTCCCTAAATTGGTCGATTTAGACATTTTTATTACTGATGCAACTAATTCTATACATGGAACAGAACAAATTGAACAACATTTGCAACATCGATTCTCGAATTTGCGCAAACACAAGATTAGGATTGTCTTTACATTTTGATGATAATCTGATGAATTGATGATCTAAAATTTAATCTGTTTTTTGTACAATTTGAGTTTGTTTCATGGAACATGTCAACTGTTTCTACGTCAAATCAAACAAAATGTGCATCGATTCTCTAATTTGCCCCAACACAAGATTGAGCTTTTTTAATTCATTATGACATTTTTTGATAAGAAATTGTACTTTCTTCTTTTGTTTCTATTACTAAATACACAAATTAATCGATTATTTGCAAACCCACTCAAATTGACTCAACATTTACATTGTTAATTTACAACCTCAATAGTACAATACAACAATTGCCATTGATTGCATTGCAATGCTAATATTAAGCTTGATTCAAATCACACTGTGTATTTGATTATTTTTTGAATTGAATTTTGAGTTCAGTTTACGAGTAACTAGACAAGTTTGTTGTATGATCATTTTCTGTTTGGTGTTGGCTAAAATCAAAAGAAAATTTGAAATCGCAAATTGAAATTCAAATAGTCGGTTTACTTTATTTTTCTTCATTATTCATTGCGCTGTAAATTACTCAAAAATGTCATTTCATAATTAATTTCACAATTTGTCAGTAGAATAAGTTTTAAAATGTAGTTTTGTTTGCGTGTAAGATGAATTTGAGCAACATCGGAATTGAGAGATTGTTTAGGCTGCCTATGTTATATACGTCATCTGTGAACGGTGCACAGTTGTGCGTGTGAGTCACAGTGAGTGTTATGTTTGTGTTACTTTTGTGTTGAGTCAGTTTGTGTCGCAGTACTTTTGTGATTGTATTTTCCTCTCGTTTCGATTTTTTTGCAGCTCTCAAATCCCGATTCAAATGGATACACCAAACACCAAAGATATTGTGGTTTTCAATGGTGGAACGATCAACCTGTTGCCTAATGAGATGATGCAACTCGTTTTGGAGAAGGCGAATTTGGACGGTGATGTCAAGCAGCTGGTTCGGTTGCGTTTGGTGTCTACACTGTGGAATTCGCTAATTAAAGATTACTACAAACAGAAGAAATCGTTGATTATTAATGGTGAACTCTTTTTTAATCCTGATTTGAACAAAACTGCCTCACAGATTGTGAACCTGAAAACTGATTACTTTTTTGGACCAATCTTGGAACTATTTCCAAACATTGAGCAATTGGCCCTTCGGGATAAATCTCGTTATTTCGATGAAGCTCGTTTTAATTCTTCAGAAGATATGAAGATCTGTGATTTTGCTGATAAGATCAATTCGTTGAAATCTCTGAAACGACTCGAAATTGAACGTGATTATTTAAAAGCTCTACCTCATCTATTTGAAACTTTGTCCCGATTGAAGTACATTCGAGTGGATGATTACTATCAAGGAATCTATATTGACTTGAATCAATTTATATCTCATCTCGGGTCAAGTTGCGTTCAAGTCGTTTTTGGAGAAGATTCTAAATTGGACTACAGTCAAGTTCGTGAATGGCACAACATCAATCCGAGTTGGTTGGCTAATCTGACTCATTTAGAATTTTGTACTGATCGGTTTGTTGGGACCGAGACTGGTGGTGGTATTATAAACTATCTTTGCGAACACTCAACTCATTTGCAGACCTTGAAGTACAACTCTTTTGTATGTACATTTGCCAACATTTTTTCTTCCACTAACTAAAGCATATACTTTAAAGGAAGACAGTCCTATCGAAATGACACCCACTCGGATTCGTGCCCTTGCCAACTTGACCAACTTGACCAACTTGACTGTGCTTAAAATTTGGTACATTCGCATGGACATTCCCGAGCTGGAACAAGCAGCTTCACAGCATCGACTCGCTTCACTTTCTTCTGTGTTGGATTGCCAACTTTTCATCTCGTTTGGGGTTTCCGGCACTGCTGACCAATCTACTCGTGTCCTCTCGGCCATCTTTCCCAACTTGACCCATTTGCAGTTGGCCATTGGCATAGGCTTTTCAACTAATCGGCGATTCCCAAAAATGGTTGAACAAAATGTGCATCGATTCCCGAACTTGCGAAAACACGAGATTGACTATCGGGACTAATTTATTATGACCTTTACATTTTGATGTTTTTATTTTCTTTCTCTTTAATGTGGGCAAATGTACCAGTAATAATCTACTACTTTCTATCTTACACAAATTTACTCAACATTTACATTTACAATGTACATCCCAAACTTTAATACACTTTATTTACACACGTTTATTTGCTATTCTCATTGTAATAATCGATCTATTTTCACTACATTATCAATAATAAATTTACGTAAACATTTTTACATGAACATTGAAGTCGACAGTCGTGAATGTTTTGCGAATTTTATGCAACCCACAACTACCTGACTGTTATTATGTTCTTTATTCTGATTTATTGTTTCGGTATAATTGTGTTGGTTGTTTTTTCGTTTGTTGACAAATTCCACTTAATCATAACCATAATGTGTTGATTTCATCAATAAAAATGTGTGAAATTAGTGATGTAATTGACGAGTTTCATTTAGAGTTGGCAATTTGCAATTTTGCCAATTGTCAATGCTCAAACAAAAAACGAATTCAATTCAATGGTGTTTACTTTCTCAAATCATTTTGCCCCCAATGTTAATGCAATTGCGTACGTATCACGAGTTTGTTGACATAAATGCAAATTGAAATTATTAAAAATCAATTTTTAATAAACAAATTTTATTATTGTTTAGTTGGTCGTCTAGTGCTTACTCTCTCATTTTAAACACATTGTTCAAACACATTTCTTTAAAATAAACGGCCCCGCATGATTCATGATAATTCATGATGAATCGTGCAGTAAATAAATAAAATTTTATTATTGAAAACACATTACAGTAATGATTATTACTGTTTGGTATGATTAAGTAGAGAAATATTATTAAAAAGAAGGACTTGATTGTGGTTGCATAATGATAAGCAAAATTGACAATTGACATGATTGACAAAAGATTGTTTGAAGAAAGATTTAAAAGAAATTTTGATAATAGAAAAAAAGTCCTTCACTTGTTAATATTACCGTAAAGTCGGTAATATCTTCAATTTACATCTTCACCAGAAGTGCTTCTTGGTGCAATCGTAGCCGAGACGTTTGCACTTTTCGCACAGACTCTGCATGTGATGCTTGTTCGGATCGATCACCTTGTCCAGTCCCTCGGGCTTCTCGAGCGGCTTCTAGTTTTGGGATTCAAAAATAACAAAAATATTAGATTTTATAATCAAAAATAAAAAAGTATATTTATACGAGAATTTACCTGTTTGTACGGATAGACCATAATCTTACAATCCTTACACTCCTGACCAGCATTAGCCCAGGACTGAGCGGACATCCAAGTGCGGTGACACGAGCTGCACTGGTACTCGCCAAAGCAACGTCTCGAACCTTGGTACGGGGTTTTCTCTATAAAAACAGAAGAATTAACAAAATAAGAAGATACACAACAATCACAAGAAAACTTACTTTCTTTGGAACTCATGATGAACTTGAAGTGAGTGAGAAAGAGAAAGAAAAAAGATCCAAAAGTAGCTCGAAATAAAAAAGTGAAATTCGAGACGAGACTGACTCGAGCCACAAACAAACAACAAATGAGTGAGCAGCAGCAGCAGCTCGGTGCAGCTAAGTTGACAAAAGCGTATTTAGTTAAATGAATTTAATGGACATTGACTAGCCATCTAGCGGGTTAATGGAAAACTAAAATGTACAACAAAATGATGATTTCGAAAATTTTGTTTCAACAATACTCGATCGTTGATTACTAGATCGCTGTACATTTTGGCCACTTTATTGGATTTTGATTTTAAAGATTTTTTGTATAAGTTTCGAACAAGCTTACCTCCTCTTTTCTTGTTCTCCGACCTTTTGTGTGTCAAGATGTCTCACTTTCCCTTGGATCTGATGCACGTCCTCGCCTCATACAGCACCGAAGAGCTGTGGGACCTCTTCCAGTCGGTGACCGGTGCCCAGCTGTCCGACCAATCGTGCTCCATCTGCATGCTCCCCGTAGGCACCTCAAGCCCTGGTGTGTTTGGCTTTCTCGCCAACTGTGTTCACGTCTTCTGTGGCCACTGTATCCTCGAATGGTCTCGGGCAAGAGTCGAACCACAACAGCGAACGTGTCCTGTCTGTCGCACCGCCTTTGAAACTGTTCTCTTTTGGCCTCGATTGGTGTCAACTTACGAGAGGGAACAACTGTTTCGGTATCAGGTCGAGATGCTGGGACATGTGAACGGTCGTGATCGAGAGGCGGAACAACTGCAACAAGCAAATGTTCGCCGTGATCGTCTTGACCTGCAAGAGGATCGTCAACAAGATCGTCCACAAGATCGTCACCATGATCATGAACAAGATCGTCAACAGGATCGTCAACAAGTTCGTCAACAAGTTCGTCAACGAGATCATGAACAAGACCTTCAACAAGATCGTCAACAAGACCGGCAACAAGACCGTCAACAAGTTCGTCAACACGATCGTCAACAAGACCGTCAACAAGATCGTCAACAAGATCGTCAACAAGACCATCAACAAGATCCGCAAGAAGAAATGCTACAACGAATTGGTGAAGTAGTTCGTGACGGAATCCTCAGAGAAGAAGAAGAAGAAGAAGTAGTAGACGATGTGGAGGAACAACTTCGTCAAGGTCTTGACGAGTTTAACGCAGACATAGCTGCGGAACAAGTCCGTGGGCAGGCCCGACTGGAGGCGGACCGTGCTCGAAGGATTCGCGAACAGATTCAGCGTGACGCTGCTCGAGCTCAAAGAGATGCGAGACGAGCTCGTGAGCAAGCTCAAAGAGACGCAGAACAGGCTCGTAGGGATGCGGAACAGGCTCGTAGGGATGCGGAACAGGCGAGACGAGACGCAAGACTTGCCCGTGAGCAAGCTCAAAGGGACGCGGAACAGGCTCGTAGGCAAGTCAATGAAGCCCGGGCAAATGCTCGCAGAGCAGCCGAATCCCGAGAAGCAAGTACTCGCTCCACTAGGCGTCATCGCCATCATCATCATTAGCAATTTCCACTTCCCAAATAAACCAACAAACCACAATCGATTACAATTATTTACAATTTATTCAATTTCCTCACCAATCTATCCAATCTCGACACCAACCAATCATCCTGATCAACCTTAAATCGTACAATCAAATCTCCGCGTTTCTCTGGACACTTTTCATAGGGCAGTCCACGCCCTTTGATTCGGATCACTCCTCGCTTGATAATGTTCGTATTCACCTGTCGCCATTCACGATGTCCACTGATGCGGTTTTCGAGTGTCGGAATTTCGACCACACCACCAACTCGATACTTGTGTGCACTGATGTTGAGTTCGAGTTCGAGGTTCACTTGGTTGACCCGTCGGAATGTTCGACTCGGTTTGTCGCTTACCACAAAGATTACATCACCTGGATCCTGTTGATAAAGTGTTAATTGATTACCAACTTTGGGAATTTGAATCCTCGTTCCAGCAACGGTTCCAGGCGGAACGTGCACCTCAATAGACTCGACAACCTTTTGCTTGACAACTTTTCTGTCTTTACGAATCAGCACAGTTCGAGTAATCGTTTTCTTCACTGTACAACCGTACAGAATTCTGGTTAGAGAAACTAGTAAATCGATTACAATTGGTGGATTATTGTTATTGTTAGTTTCGGGATTTTTGTAAATATTTTTACTATCATAAATGTCCATCAGAAAGCGATGAGCTTGATAAATCTCAATAAAACGTTCACTCGCTTCGGAGCTCGAATTAGGATTCTTGTCAGGATGATAGCGGAGAACGAGTTTTTTGTATGCGCGATGAATTTCCTCGATATTTGGGTTAGATGATGAAATTTCTAAAATGGCGTAACATTTAGCTTTGTTCATTATTGTTTTGTGGTTTGTAGAAAAAGCTAAATCACACGGAAAAAATCATTTTACTCCTCAATCACAAAATCTGTAGTTTCAAACGAAAAAATGGCAAAGACTTTTCCTTATGTCGGGCAAGTGATTTTATACACTTTTTTTGGGTTGCCCGTTTCATCATTTGTGATTAGTATTTTGGTTGTCTTGGTTACTCTTGCCGGTTGTTTGAAGAAGAAAGTCGAGAGACGGTTAAAGCAAATATTACTTTTAGTGTATATTGAGAACACACAACGGTTATTGTATTGTTACCATTACCATGCGAACATTGATTGTGTAAAGTGTTATTCCTTTTAGTAGTTGCACACGTAAATATTGACACACATTCACTTCTTCTCAGAAGTAAATCGACTTGTGGACGCATTAAAGAGATACATTCGGGTTTGGAGTGTGTTGTTTGTATGATAATGTTTACTAAATATATGATAGATAGGTTAACCTGACGTGTAGTATGTTTGTGCAATCGTTTTGCATGCGTTGAGTTGAATCTTAAAGATCTTATATTTATTCAATTTGACAAACATTGTCTGGTCCTTTTGGTTTGCAAATTGACAGTTCGATAAATATGTCAATCGTTATACTATTTACATTTAATAATGTAGAGTAAAATTGGTTTAACATTCGTCAAAAGCAATTACAAAAGTCACAATCACAGAAAGAATTTTTGTATTTAAAATTGGTACGTTCTTTGTGAACACTGCTCACTCACGGATCAGCGCACAGTTGTGAGTGTTATTGTGAGTGTTGCGTTGTGTTAACGTTTTTGTGCTACGTACTTCTTTCGCTTACTTCGCAGCCTGCTTTCCACTTTGATTGCCTTTTCGCTATTCTCAAATTTCCGATTCAAAATGGATTGCAACTCAAATTCTGTTGCGACTATCGATGCCACTGACTCGCCAGTCAATTCACTCGCATCCTCTTTTGCCCAACTCGAAATTAATACCCACAACAAAACAGGTGGTGGCCCGATCAATCGTCTGCCAAACGAAACGATGCAGTTGATTGTGGCCAAGCTGGGACTGGATGTTGATGCCAACAAGTTGATTCGATTACGATTGGTGTCCACAAGGTGGAGAGCGATGATCGAGTACTACTGCGGACAGAAAAAGTCGCTGCTCGTTGCACCAATTACTGAATTTTCTCATTATTATTTATCAGAACTTGATGAACGATTTTTTGGAAACGCTAAATTGAATGATTTCACACGCCTTCATTTGAGCACTGAAATGCCCTCTCAATGTTTGAGGTCACTGCTGAAATTATTTCCCAACGTTGTTCGCCTGTCTATTTATTGTGAAGGTAAATTGGGCATTTTTTCTTTAATCTCTTGAAATTTCTATTCCTACAGACCAACTTCGAGTGCGTGATTTCTTTCAGTACATAAAATCGTTGGATTCGCTCAAACAGCTCGACCTCAATGATGAAATTGTCAAAGTTCTGCCTCATCTGCCTCAAACTTTGTCTAAATTGGAGCACATTGCATTCACTGACTATAAATACATTTTGAATGAAGATGAGTTCTGTCAATTTATTTCTCATCTCGGACCGGACTGTGTTGGTTTCAATTTTAGAGGAAGTCAAATTAATTGTGAGCACATTCTTCAGTGGCACAGCCTCAATCCAACCTGGTTGTCCAATGTAACTCATCTGCGAATTGCAAATTACGGTACGCGTGAATGGCATTCCAAAGTTGTGCACCAGCTCACTCAACACGCAACTTCGTTGAAGTACTTTGAAGCAAACTTTCACGTAAGTTCATTTGTAATATGATTTTTCACTATACTAACTCGAGTATATATCATTTTGTTGTAAAGTATAATCCGTTGGATTTCACACCAACTGTGATTCGTAATTTTGGCAAATTGGCTCATTTGGTTGAGCTCGATCTCTGGAACATTCAAATAGACATCGAAATCATCGAGTGGGGGCCATGGCCTGCAGTTGTTGTGTCACATGAAATCGCCAATTCGCAGTCTTCACTTTTGGTTTGCAAACTTTATGTCACTGATTCATTATGGTGGGAAGGTGATTATGATGATGGCGACCAGTTCACACCCATCCTCTCGGTTACTTTTCCCAACTTGACCCATTTGGACCTTACTTTTGAGATGGAATTTGAAGAATTTTATCTTTTAAAGCAAGGAATTGAGCACAATTTGTATCGATTTCCGAAAATGCGCAAACACAAAATCGATTACTACTTGTCATGATGATGATTAGTGATTATAATATTTTCATATTTTGATTATACTTTTCCCTCTCTACAATTAAATGTATACAGATTAATCATTTCCTTTTCCTACCACAAATAGACTCACTGTCAAATACATTTTCCAACAGTAATTTACCTTTTTCTATTATCACTGTCTCTGACTACTTTCAATAAACTTTAAATGTCTACATGTTGTTCTTAACGGATGTGATTGTTTTGTTTTGAGTTCAGACAAACGAGAGACTGTGCCTACAATGTATAAATGATACGTCCACTGTGAACAGCGCATACATTTTCAGTTATGGATATGTTATGTTTTACTTTTAGTGCTCACTCAGTGTTGCCATTCGACTTTGGTTGATTTGGCCTTTTTCCTTTTGTTTCGATCTTTCCACAACACTCGAAACTCGATTCAAACTTGTATGGTAAAATCATAGATTTTACAAAAAATAGAGTTTTTAATTAGCGCTCTAAAATGATATAAACTTGAAATCGCTCCAAAATGATGTAAACTTGAATGCGCTCCGAAAGGAATAAAACTTGAATTAAATTCTTGTTTTGTTGCTATAATTAAAAACTCAGAGAGCCAGCAATTCGACCACAGTATGTTTGTTTTCTTTTGATTAGACGTTAATCAGTTTCAATGCGGTGGTTATTTTAGTGACGGCATTCTTAGTTTTTGGTGATGGTGTTCTTGGTTTTGGCGATGGTGTTCTTGGTTTTTGTTGTATTATTTAGGAACAAGTTTATTTGAGAGAGGTGCAGCTCAATGAGAAAGCAGACACACAGTGACGAAAGGGAAAAAGGAAGACAGCCACACAACGTGTTAGAGTGGACTGTTCACAGAGTATAGGATGTTACATCAGTTATGAACGAATATTATACGACAGTTTTTGGTGATGGTGTTCTTGGTTTAGATAATGACGTTCTTGGTTTTATGCTTCATGTTCATGCTTTCTTTGGTTGTTACATGGTTGAAAAATGAAACCAAAGGATAAAATATTAATAACGAGAATTACTTAAATCTCAACATGACCACCCCAGTCACTATATACAAGATGTTTTTATATAATATTGAATGTCTGAATCAAATTCAGTAAAGACCACGATAACTTTTGTATCACTACCAATAAAGTATATCACACTTTTGTTTTTCAAACCAAATCAAGATATCAAAACGTAACATTCCATCTGTGCATTGATAATTTAACTCTTCGATGAAATAATTTTCTTTGCTTGCTAAGGACGGACATTTGCAAATGTTTAACTGATTCAAGGTATTTTTTGCTATGTTTAGTCATTTCAGGTGATGAAATCAAAACTACATTCATTAAGTTCCACTTACTCAATCGAATTGCTGGCTCTCTGAGTTTTTAATTATAGCAACAAAACAAGGATTTAATTCAAGTTTTATTCCTTTCGGAGCGCATTCAAGTTTACATCATTTTGGAGCGATTTCAAGTTTATATCATTTTAGAGCGCTAATTAAAAACTCTATTTTTTGTAAAATCTATGATTTTACCATACAAGTTTTCATTATTTTTGCTATAAGATTTGTGATAACTACAGTGAACATTTGATCAAAACCCAATTGTTACACTCACTAATAAAAAACAAGTCTGAAGTTCTCTGAAGACTCTGAACCCATTCCCAATGCCTCGCTGCTTTCAATGTCAACCCTTCTTGGAATGGTATTTTATTGACCTCTTAGGCAAAATTAATTCCAAATGTAAGCTAGGGAACATAATGACAATTACCGTGCAATTACGACTTTCAATTACACTTACCATTATTATAATGTTGCCCCTTTCGAATGCACAAATCTTCGAATAAAGTCTGGTTCCTTTCCTAATGACTCGTTGAGTGTTGGGTAGAGCAGATACATTATACAATGAGAATTGCACAGAAAGTTAAAAAACGAAAACAATATGTTTTGTTTGTAACTATTAACATCAATACCAAATTTAGGTACCAAGAGCGTTGATTGCTATTGCAAATGCGCTTTCTCCTTTTAATGTTACAATTATAATTATTTGTTTCCTATTTAGCTCATTGTTACGTTAGTTGGTTCGGTCGGTTCTGTTGTCGCTCAAATGAATCACTTTTTCGTGCGTCAATTTTTATCGAGAAACATACATTCCGATAAACAAACCTTTTCACAGCCAAATATATAGAGTACATTTAGCATATTATATTGGCGGTAGAGCACATTACACGACTTAATGACATTTGCACAGATCGTTTGTCTACAAAACACAATGCCAACAAGAATGTAATTCTTTGAGAAATTTCCAAACCCAAATACACGGCACAACTTGAGTATCGAGTAGAGCAAAAAGTGAATCTATAAACTACATTCACATCACGATTAAAATTCTTAAACATTTTCTTATAATCACCTTGCATACCACAATGAGCATTACTGTCGATACGAGACCATAATGTTGAGATGAAATCACACGAAAGTGACCAAATCAGCATAAAACTTAATCATCATCACAGCACGAACCACATTTATATTTTGACTAGACTTGAGCACATTCTGCTGCTGTCTTTTGGTTTGTTTTCGGTGAAGTATGTAGTAAAGTTCGAGGCCAACAGAGTTTAATATTCAATGCTAGGGAATAAAAAAACTCATATAATAAACACGAGAAATCACACCAAAACACGTTACCTTATCGTTGTCAGCTGTGAGCCAACTTGATCACACCAAAGCACCCACACACCCACAACACAATAGAGGTAGTCGTTAAGATTGTAATAGCGAAAGAACCCAACTCGGACCCAATTCTGGTGATTTTCGTAGATCAAAGAGCAATTCGGTACACATTTGCAAACGTCAACCCAATTGTAAACAAAAGCACTGTATGAACTGGTTTCTTGTGACGAATAAATTGCATGAAAAACAAATAGTTTATACAGTGTAAGTTGTTGCAGTTACGCTTATTTCGACTCTTCTGCGGAGATTTGGTATCAATGTATTCAGAATACGTAACGTAATTGTGAATAGAGCATGATGGGCTTTTTAAGGAGCACAGCACACATTTTTTACTTTCTCTGTATTAGCGATTTTTGCTACTGTTGGCTCTACTAAATCAAAAAGTCAGTTCGTTTAGCGGGCGCCACTACACACCACTGCTGGAAGGCTGAAAAAAAGGTCTGATCGCAGTCGTTTTAATTAAAAACTCATAAAATGGATTCCAACCAAAAGTATGTTTCAGCTATCGATGGCTCGTCAGTCAGCTCAATCGCATCTTTCGGTCAACTCGAAATGAATGCCAACAACCTATCAGGACCTATCAACCGGCTACCTAACGAAATGATGCTACTCATCATGGCCAAGTTGGGACTGGACGTTGATGTGAAGAAGTTGATTCGTTTGAGACTGATTTCTACGAGGTGGAGATCGGTGGTAGAGGACTACTGTCAAATGAAGAAATCGTTGATTGTGGTTACCAAACAATCAGCAACCATTGATCATCTGATTATTTTAATTTTTATTTATCAAATTTTGAAAAACGATTTTTTGGGTCTGCGAACTTGAACGATTTCATACGTCTCGTTTTGAGCACTAAAATAGCCTCTAAATGTTTGAGGTCCCTTCTGAAAATATTTCTAAACGTCGTTCAACTGTCTGTTTATAGTGAAGGTAAATGTAATATTTTAAAATCTCGATCACAAATCATAATATTTTATATTTCTACATAGACAACAAACCAGCCCGATTCCGTGATTTTGTTGCATATCTCAAATCACTGGACTCGCTCAAACAACTCGACCTTGATGGTGGCATTATCAAGGCTCTGCCTCATCTCCCTAAAAATATTTTATCTAAATTGGAGCTCATTGCGTACAATGAGCACAAAGACATTTTGAATGAAGACCATTTCTGTCAATTTATTTCTCATCTTGGACCGGACTGTGTTTGTTTCAATTTTGGAGGTAGTCAATTTAATTGTGAGCACATTCTTCGGTGGCACAGCCTCAATCCAACCTGGCTGTCCAATGTAACTCATCTACGAATTTCATTTACCGGAACAAGTGAATGTCATTCCAAAGTTGTGTCTCATCTCATTGAACACACAACTTCTCTGATGCATTTTAAAGCAAACTTTTACGTAAGTATGCATTTGTATATAAAATTCCCATAACTAACTCGAGTATATCATTTTTTGTAAAGGGTAATTCGTTTGAATTGACCCCAACTGTGATTCGAAATTTTAGCAAATTAGCCAATTTGGTTGAGCTCGATCTGTGGAATGTTGAAATCGCCGAGTTGGAGCATGCAGCGGTGTCACATCAAGCCAATTCACAGTCTTCGCTTTTGGTTTTCAAACTTTTTGTAACTGATCAATCTTGGTGGAACACTGTTAATTATCGTCCAGTCAGTGGCGACCAATTCACACGTATCCTCTCGGTTGCTTTTCCCAATTTGGTCCATTTGGATTTTGCTTTGGATCTGGAATTTGGAAATTTTGCCCAGTTTACTCATGAAATTGAACTCAATTTGTATCGATTTCCAAAATTGCGCAAACACAAATTGCTCGATTACTACTCATATGTTGGTCAGTGATTATATATTTCAGCATTCATCTTTTGATTATCCCTTTTCCCTCTCTATAATCAAATGCACAGATTGATCTTTTCTTTCCCTACCACAAAAAGACTCAATACACTGTCAATATAACATTTATAACACTAATTTACCATTTTCTATGTTTCAGCAAATGTTCTCACTACTTTCAATAAACTTTAAAAATGTTTAAATGTCGTTCCTAAAGGATGTATACTGCGATTTTTCCCTTTAGTTTTGAATTCTATAAATTGGAATAATAATTAATGAACCAATCAATAATAGATCAAAGTGAAAGTAGTGGGGAAATTGAATTTGTTTTGAAGTCGATTACGTCCACTGTGAACAGCGCACACATTGTCAGTAGTGCAGTGTGTTGTGTTGTACTTTTGGTGCTTTTTGTGCTCACTCAATTTGTGTTGCCCGGCGACTTTGGTAGATTTGGCCTTTTCCTTTCGTTTCGATCTTTCCACAACACTCGAAACTCGATTAAAAAATGGACCGCAACCCAAAGTCTGCTACGACTATCGGTGCAATCGACTCTTCTTCTTCACTCACCTCATCCTTCGCTCAACTCGAAATCATTCCCCACAACAACAACAACAACACTGGTGGAGGTGGACCGATCAACCGTCTGCCTAACGAATTGATGCAGTTGATTGTGGCCAAGCTTAGACTGGACGGTGATGTGAACAAGTTGATTCGGTTACGATTGGTTTCTTCAAGGTGGAGAGCGCTGATTGAGGACTACTGTGCAATGAAGAAATCGTTGATCGTGGCACCGTTTACTGAATTATCTCATTATAATGATTATGATTATTTAACGGAATTTGAAGAACGATTTTTTGGAAACGCTAAATTGAACGATTTCACACGCCTTCATTTGAGTACTGAAATGCCCTCTAAATGTTTGAGGTCACTGCTGAAATTATTTCCCAACGTCGTTCGCCTGTCTATTTATTGTGAAGGTAAGTTGGGTATTTTTTTCTTTTTTCATTTCCACATTTTCAAATATTTCTATTCCTACAGACCAACTTCGAGTGCGTGATCTATTTCAGTACATAAAGTCGTTGGACTCGCTCAAACAGCTCGACCTCAATGAAGAAATTGTCAAAGCTCTGCCTCATCTCTCTCAAAATATTTTATCTAAATTGGAGCTCATTACGTGCAATGACTACAAATACATTTTGAAGGAAGATGATTTCTCTCAATTTATTTCTCATTTTGGGCCGGACTGTGTTTGTTTCAATTTTATAGGAGGTCAATTTAATTGTGAGCACATTCTTCAGTGGCACAGCCTCAATCCAACCTGGTTGTCCAACTTAACTCATCTGCGAACTGCAATTTACGGTACGCATGAATGGCACTCCAAAGTTGTGCACCAGCTCACTGAGCACGCAACTTCGTTGAAGTACTTTAAAGCAAACTTTGAGGTAAGTTCATTTGTAATATGATTTTTCACTATACTAACTCGAGTATATATCATTTTGTTGTAAAGTATAATCCGTTGGATTTCAAACCAACTGTGATTCGTAATTTTGGCAAATTGGCTCATTTGGTTGAGCTCGATCTCTGGAACATTGAAATGAAAATCTCCGAGTGGGAGGGAGTTGTGCCACATGAATTCGCCAAATCGCAGTCTTCACTTTTGCTTTTCAAACTTTATGTCTCTAGTTCATCATGGTGGGAAGCTGATTATGATGATGGCGACCAATTCACACGCATCCTCTCGGCGACTTTTCCCAACTTGACCAATTTGGACCTTACTTTTGTGATGGAATTTGATAAATTTTATCGAATGAAGCAACAAATGGAACACAATTTGTATCGATTTCCGAAAATGCGCAAACACAAAATCGATTACTACTTGTGTGATGATAATGATTAGTGATTATAATATTTTGATTATCCTTTAACCCTCTCAACAATTAAATGTATACAGATTAATCCTTTCCTTTTCCTACCACAAATAGACTCACTGTCAAATACATTTTCCAACAGTAATTTACCTTTTTCTATTATCATTGTCTCTGAACAACAAATTCACTACTTTCAATAAACTTTAAATGGTTACATGTTGTTCCTAACGGTTGTGATTGTGATTGTTTTGAAATTAGTTTCGAGTTCCAGCCAAATACAAAATGATTTGATTTGGGAGTACATCTAAATTTTGTACAAAACACGACACGTCCTGCTTTTGTGTTTGTTTGTTGGTTGACTAATTTCATTTGACCATAAGATCTAATTAATCTCAATTTACTCAATTTACAATTGACAAGAATATGTGAATTGCTATACAAATTAGACGAGTTACAATTCTTATTCATTAATTTGAGTATTCTCTCTTACTTATTTGTCAGTTTTTTACTTGACACGTCGTATGTGAATGTTTGATTGGTGCGTGTGTTGTGGCAGTCACTGCACAGTTTTCCGTGTTTAGCTTCAAAACATTTTTGCCTCGTTTCAATCTCCTAGCAATCCTCGAATCCCGATCCAAAGTCTGTTGCGGCTATCGATGCCATTGACTCGTCAGTCAGTTCACTCGCATCCTCTTTTGTTCACCTCGAAATAAATCCCCACAGCACAGGAGGACCGATCAACCGTCTTCCAAACGAAATGATGCAACTGCTTATGGCCAAGTTGGGACTGGATGGCGATGTTCGGAAGTTGCTTCAGTTGAGATTGGTGTCTACAAGGTGGAGAGAGGTGATTGAGGACTACTGTGGACTGAAGAAATCGCTGATCGTGGAAATCAAACAATCGCCAACCATCACTACATCGCCTGATCGTAATGATTATGATTATTTATTACATTTCAAAAAACGATTTTTTGGATCCGCCAATTTGAACGACTTCACACGCCTGGTTTTGAGCACTGAAATTCCCTCTCAATGTTTGCAATCACTGCTCAATTTATTTCCCAACATCATTCAACTGTCTATTTACTGTGAAGGTAAATGTCATCTAAATGTTTCTGACCACAATAACGTAAATTTTTTTATTCCCCACAGATAACAAACCCACTCGAGTTAATGATTTCGTTTTGTATCTCAATTCACTGGATTCGCTCAAACAATTCGACCTTGATGGTGGCATTATCAAAGCTCTGCCTCATCTGCCACAAATTTTGTCTAAATTGGAGCAAATTGGAATCGCTGACTTTAAAAACATTTTAAATGATGAAGACGAATGCGGTCAATTGGTTTCGCATCTTGGGCCAGACTGTGTTCGTATCTTTCTTGACGGAAATCCAACCATTTATCATCACATTGTTCAGTGGAATAATGCCAATCCGATTCTGTTGGCCAATCTCACCCATCTACATCTTTCATTTAACAGTACCCGTGAATGGCATACCAAAGTTGTGCACTTTCTCACTGAACACGCCACTTCATTGAAGTACTTTAAAGCCCGATTCTATGTAAGTGTGTGTGTTTGTATAAGATTTTTATTAACTCGAGTATATAACTTTTAAGATTAATCGGCTTGTGCTGACTTCCACTCTGATTCACAAGTTGGCCAATTTGATTGAACTTGATCTGTGGAACATTGAAATAGACATCTCTGACTTGCAGCTTGTAACTTCATCGCACTCTTCTTCTTCACTCGTGACTTGCAAACTTGTTGTCGATCAAGCACATGATGACAATGCTCGTCCCATCGATGGCAATCAATTGACTCGTGTCTTGTCGAGCACTTTTCCCAACTTGGCCAATTTGAATTTGAATTTTCACGTGTACGGTTTTACACAGCTGAAGCGTGAAATTGAACAAACTTTGTATCGATTTCAGAAATTGCGCAAACACAAAATTATTTCTATCTATAATAAATTCTAATTTATTTCATCTTTAAATTCTCCTTTTTGTCAATAAACCTAACTATCATATCACATATCACACAAATCTACTCAACATTTAACTGTCAACATATTCTCGAAAGTAATTTATTATTTTTACTTTTCTCACTGTAATTGATCTTTTCTAGCTTTATCAATAAATGCTCACATATTTAACGGTTGTATTGTGATTGTTTTGGAATAAATTTCCGTGTGGGAAGAATTTGCACAACATCGACTCACCACTTGGTTACGTAAAACAGGTGGTGAGGCTGGCAAAAACTAGTAGAAAATAAATTTTATTGATTAGGACGATGAGCTGCATATGCATATAATATTATTAGATCTAATTTAGATGTAATCCGAATCATAGGCTTCATGATCGAAAAATAAGTCCGAATCATAATCAGAGCACTTGCCTATGTATAACACATGTTTGGAGTACGCCAAGAACAACACGGTACACCCTACTTAATCAAAGCAAAAATCAAAGCAAAAAAAACAATGACCCAAGAACGCCATAACCAAGATCAATATCGCCATGGAATTGAATATCGTCCATACAAAAAACAAACAAACAGTTGTAGTAGAATTGAATTTTCAAATTGTCAATTTATTTTTACTTACTTATTACATTTTTTCAGTAATTTTTCTTAAATTTGTAATTTCATATACCTTTAATACCTATAATAATAAGTGTTCAGGGTTTACTACTTGTTTATATTTTGATTGCGGTTTGCAGCTTCTAGGGTGTTTGCAGGATTAAAATGGACAACACGGTACACCCTACTTAATCAACTCGACTGATTGAAATCACTGAAAATTGACTTTACCTTCTCTGTAGATGTTCAGGGTTTACTTATGGTTTATATTTTGAATACGGTTTGCAGCTTCTAGGAAGTGTTTGCAGGATTAAAATGAACAACACGGTACACCCTACTTAATCAACTCGACTGATTGAAATCACTGAAAATTGACTTTACCTTCTCATGTAGATGTTCAGGGTTTACTTATGGTTTATATTTTGAATGCGGTTTGCAGCTTCTAGGGTGTTTGCAGGATTAAAATGGACAACACGGTACACCCTACTTAATCAACTCGACTGATTAAAATCACTGAAAATTGACCTTACCTTCTCATGTAGATGTTCAGGGTATACTTTTGGTTTATATTTTGAATGCGGTTTGCAGCTTCTAGGGTGTTTGCAGGATTAAAATGGACAACACGGTACACCCTACTTAATCAACTCGACTCATTGGAAATCTATGAAAATTGACTTTACCTTCTCATGTAGATGTTCAGGGTATACTTTTGGTTTATATTTTGAATGCGGTTTGCAGCTTCTAGGGTGTTTGCAGGATTAAAATGGACAACACGATACTTCACTTAATTTCCAATATTGTATGTATGGCAAAAACTCATGAAATTATTATTACAAGAATGCTAAAATAATTTACACTCGAGTGTTAATTAACAGGCAGATTGATTATAGTTGTCAAGAGGATTGCAATTGATGAAGAGGAGTTTATATGTTTAATGTTGTGTGGAGTGCACTGATGATCGCATTGTTGCTTCACAACCAAAAAGATAAGAATGGACGTCACTAAGGATGTGACATCGTTTTATGCTCACTAACGCACCTTAACTACCTTAATCATCATCTCAACTGTATATAAAAGTGTCTTGTCTTTGCCATTATCATTGACTGACTGACATCAACAGGCATCAACCAACATTTGGTAACAATGGAACAACAGCCGCAACATTTGTGGTCTCACTTGCCCGACCTGTGTCTTCTGGCCGTGTTCAAGTACATTTCTGTGAGTGACATGATTCGCAGTGTTGGTCGAGTGTGCACCAATTGGAGCCGTGTGCAGAGGCATGACTTGAGCCATCGAGCTGTGCTTTCTATCTTTGGAGTATCTCAAGATGATGAAAATGATATCAATGAATATCTATATAATAAATATCTTGAAGATTTCAATCACAACAATCCATATGGAAGCAACTTGATCGAACACGTTCGTCGTGATGAGGATGGATTGCCTTGGGCTCGAGTTTCAAAGATCAATCGTTTCAACACTCTACGAGTGCCTGACGGTGTACTGACCGAGCCATTCACCTGTCCACTGATGGACATTCTGCCTGGCATCACTCATCTCACAATATATCAAAAGCATACTTCTCTCGCTGACACTCGAGTATTTAGACAAGCACTCGAACAAATAGTTCGCTTGATTGACCAATATGCTCACAATTTGATTTCTTTGAATGTGCATTTCATGACATGGGGTACAGTAACAGAAAGTGAACTCAATTCGAGTAGTGCTCAAGTGGACGCACTGTTTGACTCGATCAATCGACTAGAAGCACTACGACATCTCACCCTTAAGCTCAATTTCACCGGTCTGAAACATGAACCGAGGCTGTGCCTCATTTTGTAACAAGTGTCTGGAGTGACTCAGCATTACTGCTTTCTCTCACTATATAAGTCTGTGGACTGAAGCAGTCTGTCATCGTGTGCTTTGTATGTTTAGGATGATGTTCTATTTTACTTAGTGATCTCTTCTTTTTGTAGGTAACTACCGAAACCTCTTACTGGTCTCTCTCTTCAGTTGTTTGGACAACTGTCACCTACTCAAGCCCGTCTCTCATCATCAAGCCCGATCATCTTTTCTATGTTGGACACGAAGATTTGATTCTCGTGTACTCCCGCCACGAAGATCTGATTCTCGTGTATTTTACTTATTTATTCCATCAATAAAAGCTTTTAACCTAACACAATTACTATCTTCTTTGCTCACTTTGTCATTATATATAATCCACCCTCAATATTTCTAACAATTAAAAACTTTTTCTACTCTAATTATACAATTTTGCCTTGGATTATGTGAATTCAACCTATAAACAATGTAATTTGTAAAGACTTTATTTGGACCGAATTGTCTTCATCTTTTTGGTCAAACAATGTTTACTGTTTACATGACACAACGTATGATTCTCTTTCTCGCATGATTGAGTTTGTCAAATTGTTTGATTCTGATTTAGTAGTAATTTGTCTCAGTACAGAATTTCCCCTAACAGTAGATCCAACCAGTTAACCACCAGCTTTGTTAATTAAGTACATTGTTGGAAAAGTTATTGAAAGATTGTAAAAATGAATCTCACGTTCTTCTCATTAGTGAACTCATTATGAGAAAACAGTGAGTTATCGTTTGGAAATAGTCGACTCGATCAAATGCAAATTGACACAGCTGAAAGGTGAGTTAGCGCTGTAACCGCGAATGACTCAATGTAAAAGTGAACACAACATATACTATCGATGATGTATCGCTTATGTGAACTATTACTCATTGGTGACTTATCAAGTGACACGAGAGCGTGTTTTACAAAAGGACAATGCTTTTTACTTTTACTGACCAGTCAATCAGTCTCTTTGTCACGTTGTCCAACTCAAACAAACGTCACACTAAAGTCTTCAACACAACCAAACCTACCATGGATGCCATCGAATCGTCACTTGTATTCTCTTTTGTTCAACTCAGTATGAATCCCAGCATCGGTGGACCTATCAACCGTCTACCACCCAAATTGATACAACAAATTGTGGCCAAACTGGAACTAGACGGTGACGTCAACGATTTACTCCATTTGCGATTGGTATCCACAAAGTGGCGTGCCGTGATCGAGGACTACTGTGGTCAGAAAAGGTCTCTCTTTGTGGTGATTGGTCGAAAGTTGTCTGATGAAGCGGTTTTCGATGCTGCCGCTCACAAGAAACATGTAAAGAACAACTTTTTTGGAATTGGAAAATTTAAAGATTTTGCACGTTTGGCGTTGATTCCTCAATTGTCTTCTCAATGTTTGAAATCATTTCTAAAGTTATTTCCCAACATTGTGCAACTGTCTATTCGTTGTTCTGGTAAATATATTTTTCTTTTCGCCACAACTAAATTCATAATATTTATACAGACCGTACTCGAAACCTTGATTTAGTCGCATACATCAATTCGTTAGCCTCACTCACCCAACTCAACCTTGTTGGTCTATTCTCTCCAGATCTATTCAATTCTCAGTCTGTCTCAACACTGTCCAAATTGGATCACTTTTCAATCTGTTCAATCTATCCTAAACACTCCTTAAAATCATCATCATCAATTAATCAAATAATTAGCCAAATTGGTCGAGATTGTTTTCGTTTCAAATTTGACTTTTTTGCGCCCTCGGATTTTGGTGCATTTTTTCAATTGCACAATAACGCCCTCATCAGTCGGCAATGGCTGATCAATTTGACTCATTTGGCTGTTCGATTTGAAAGAACAAGTGGAGGGTATGACCGAGTTTTGGCTTACCTCGATAAATACGCCATTTTCTTGAAGCATTTGAGCTTTGAAATTCGGGTATGTGTATTAGATTGTTTTGTTTACTAACTATTAACTACTAAATTTCATTTTCAAAAAGGGCGAATCATTGAAATTGTCATCAGACGAGATTGGTAATCTAGCCAAACTGACCTTACTTGAACTGGACCTTAGGAACATTTCATTTGACGTTTCCGAGTTGGAAAAAGCGGCAGCCGAACGTCGACTCACTCGACTGTCTTCTGTTTTGAAGTATCAACTTCATGTCTATACCTACTGTGGTGGTTTACTCACTGCTGACCAATTCATCCGTTGCTTGTCGATCATTTTTCCCAATTTGATCGAGTTGCATGTTACTATTTATACTACCTGTGATGAATCTATTAGTTGGAAGTTTGGGCGTGAAGTTGAACAACTTTTGAATCGATTGCCGAAATTACGCAAACACAAAATTTTTGTTGTTCTATAAATTGATTTATAATATTATTTAAATGTTTCCATAATATATTGCATTTCTTAATAAATGTTTACGTGTACTCAAACATTTGTATTACTGTTTCTGGTTTCTCAATCAATATCATTTTCGATTTTATTTTCTCCTAATGAATTCATTAATGAGAAGTGCGCGAGATTCAATTGATCAATTGGCATTGTTTGCTTGCTGTTAATATTGTGGCGAAAACATTAAAATTAATTAAACTAAGACAATTTTGTGTTTGCATAAGTTCGAAAATCGACGTACCAATGGTGCTCAAGTGTTTATGCTGAAAGTTCCATTCAGATAACATTCAAACGTAACACATCAATTTGTGTTTAATGATTCAAAGAGAACATTTACATTTTGAGAATTAGGGTTTGAATTATTTCATCTTAGACACCTTGGTAACAATCAAATTGATTGTACGAATGATTATCGAATGTTTTCGATCCCTTTTACGATCGATTAACTTTTGTTTAACGTTTCAAGGAGAAGCGCACACAATGTACTGACTCAATTTGAATTAATAATAAAAATAGATTAACAATCGTATAAATTATTATTATTAAAGTAAAACAGGACAGTTTATAGTATATTTAAGAAATTTAGAATATTATTATTAAATACACCCAAAGTTACCATACACCTTTACAAACTTTAGGAATTTTTGCTTCCTCTCCCTTCTTGTAAGTGACAACACAAGGAAGCAAATTGTCATCGTACTCAAAGAAGCACAGAATCGTGTCCTTGTCGGGCTCACAGGCACAGGCAAAGATTGGACTTGGTGGAACATTGTTGGGACAATCGTTGAGATGGCCGAGTAGAGGACTTGTTTGGGCATAGACAAACATTACCATCATACAAACAGTTACAACAATCACTAAGGCGCACGCATGAGTTGTCTTGTAGGAGGAGTGGCAGAAATACGTACTTTGTGAACGCGCATAAAGGCGACTTTGGCTTGTTTTGGTATCTCTATTTTCTCTATTATTTTGCCAAATTGAACAGGCGGTTAAATTTGAAATATCAAGAAACAATCAAATCGATGATGCTTTTTGTGGAAATTTACTTTTCTTTTACTTTAGAAACACGAATAGCGACAACCAGTTGTTTCAAGTGATAAATTTGCCTCCGAACAATCAAATGATCTTGCCATATACATGATATTTGGCGATTGCATTCTAGATTATACAAGTAAACAAATGATTTAATTACAATAATAAGGAAATAAGGATATAATGATACAAATCAATAAAGGAAATAATAAGAAATTATCTAAATAACAAGCCAAAATAATTAAAATCACATAATTGTCACAGTCGATCAATTATAATACGGTTAATCCGTAGACTAGAATTGCTAGAATATTACTTCGAAATATTTGTTCGGTCAAATAATTTACATTCTGCTTCATAGCGAAGTTTGTCTTTTGAAGCCATCGCTTCGTATTTGACTTTATCTGCCTTTGTGCATTGACTCCAACGAAGGCCACATTCTTTTGAGACTTGTCCCATCTTGGCATCAGGCATTGATTCTCGAATTTTGACTCCTTCTTCTTTCGAAAACCAAATATAAGCGCTCAATGGCCGTTTTGGTCCACCTTTTTTTACCGCTTTCCGGACACTTTCAGTTGGAGGTGATTTGTGTGGCTTGGATTGACGAACAAGACGAGACTTAGTGCTTCCAACCTGAGCGATCACATTTTCGACTGCCACTTTTGTAAATGGTTTCGGTGTGTAGTGCTCGTCGTAGGTTATACATTTCTTTAGACTTTTGGCTTTTCTCTAAAAATAATAAAGTTTGTAATTAAATATAACCATAGATATCTAGATATTATACCTTGATTTCACCAGTCTCACGATTCAATCGATGCTTTGGTTTAGATGGGCGAAGACCGGCATGGCACGATGTCAATACTTCAACGTTTGATTTGAAGTTTTGATTGTCTTGACAAAATGCAGTTCTGAAAGTAGCAAACATTCGTTCAGTCTCTGCTGAAGTGATTGGGCTGTATCGATAGTAACTTGAAGGGTCTTTCTTGAGAATATCACGAATCTCCCATAAGCCTCGATTTTCGGATATGCAATTCATAAACCTGGTCAGAATTGTTTCAGCTGCTCTCTTTTCAACGCCACATGACCGGTTGACTGCTTCTCTCAGGTATTCCTCGAGCAAAAGAATATTCTTTAGTGCCTCTTCGAACTCGACACAATTTTTCTCTAATTTCATTATCCAGATTGGAATTTGCGAGTAATTTACAAAGGCAAACTTAAGTTCGGCTTTCAATTCCTTACGGTATTGATCATCTTTAAGTAAGTTTTGAAGTCGTTCGAGCCTCGATTCAGGGTTGTTCTTTGTTGACTCTTTTGCCAACTTCTTGTCCACTTTCAAATTGATTATGAACCAAATGATTGGGTCAATGTAGTGATACAGGAAATTTGACGAAATATGCCAGGTGCCCCAGCGTATAGGGTGTGGTGTTGGTGGAGAAGGAATTTGGCCACCCGTCAACAGCTTGAACAACCGCCTTCTTAGGGTAGATCGAGCCAACAATTGTTTGAGTAGACCAATGACATCGTTCAATTTGGGGCATAAACTTTGAATCGTTTTAGAGACAAGATGAACTTTGTGTACGGAACAGTGCTGGTGGATCATGTCGGGGCAATGCTGTTTAAGCAAATCAGCACAAGCATTCATCGTGTTGGCAGAATCGCTCACAAATAGTTTGATTTTGCTTGGAGGTATTTCAAGAATTTTCAAAATCAGTAATATTTCGTCACAAAGTTTCTCAGACAACTTTTCCTGGTCTTCAACCTCCACCGGTTTCACTTTGATCCTTCTTCGAGCCATAGTTTTGTCCATAACCCCAATGATGATGCCTAAATAAGATTTGCCATCGTCACTTGTCTCATCGATGCTCACATATAGATTCTGTCTTTTCCTAAAATAAGCTTTCCTTCTTTCTGTCAATTCTATAATGAGTTAACAAATAGAAATAAATTACAAATCACAAATTATAAAATAAAATAATCAATTACCTTGCTCAAACTTTGGGGCAGCCGTGTCACGTAAATAAGTACTCGAAACTGGTCGATCGCACATTGACACAATAATCGGTTTGGCTTTGTTATCGGCAGCTGACAAGGGGAGATTGTTTCTTAACATTAAACTGAAAGCCTTCCTGCCTGTTTCTTTATCGACTACTTTCGGTGATGGCTTTTTTTCTCTGGAGTGTTCACTGGAGTCATTAGTGCATCTCCGTCCGAGTCATACTCAGAATCTGTAGCTATTTGACCATTCAACAAAGCTTGCTTTATGATGTGTTTCTCGTTCGAGAGAAAATGTTTACGAACATCTTTGCCGTAACACGCAAAATTGGTTGGCGTGAACATAAATTGACATATCTTGCAGGCAAGGTCGCCATTTTGGTCCACCATCAATGGTTCATTTCCATCAACATTCCATTTGGCCAATTCACGTTGAATATACAATTCTCTGTTTTCGGTTTTGCGTCGTTTGCTGTTCTCGCGAGTGCCATTCTTCTTCTTAGGATGCTCGATATGATTAGCAGCTTCGCCCAAATGCAAATCCACATGACGGCAGACCTTTTTGAGTGAGTCAATTGTGAAAACTTGTTGGCAACATTTGCACTCTAAGAAAACGTTGTTGTCGTCGGATAGTTGCATTTGGATAAACTCGGTGTATTGCTGCTGACATTTGCCCAATTGAATGAAATCAGCTTTCGAAATGTTGTAAGTTTCTTTCCATAACGAGGAATAGTAGTGCTTCTGATAGGAACGATGCAGAATCAAAGCATTTTGGTGGTTAGGAATCTTCATCTTCTCATCACAAATTTTGCACCTTATTGCCAGGCCATCACTAACAAACTCGAAATCCTCACTTTCTAGCACAAATGAGTTAAACGTTGAGATATTAGCAGTCATAATTGAGGTAAAGACTTGTCTTGAGACTCGAATGCAGTCAATTCAGCAGAACACACAGAGGCATAGCCATTTCCCAGCAAAAGCTACCTAGAAAGCAGTGCGCCAATTCAACAAAATACAACTTTAGTGGTGCGTTCACAAAGTACGTATTTCTGCCACTCCTCCTACAAGACAACTCAAGCGTGCGCCTTAACAATCACCAAAACTCGATTTTGCATCTTGAGAATTAGTACAAATTACGATTAAATTTAACGAATTCAAATACATAAAATTTACCATTTTGAGATTGAATGAATTGTCAAGAGAACTGTCACTTGTAATTGGACAAAAATTAAACTGATGCAAATTTATTGGTCACTAATTGCAAAACAATTTTCCATTTCACGCACAATTGATCAAGTATTTCTACATTCTACACAAATTAAGTCCTAGATATTATCTAATCTAAATAATCTAATCAAAATTAATCATCAGTAAAATGACATCAAATATTTTATAATATCAAACAGTTCAAGTTTGAAAATACTCTAGACATTCAAAATGTTTTGGAAATAACAACCAAATTGATTCAAATTAATGAATAATTTCATTTAATTCTTTGACATGAGCTGGTATACAAATAGAAGAATTTGTATGTAGTAGAGACAGTACCAATTCAAAAAAACATTATAATTTTAAAATTCTAATAAAAACAGAAATTTTTTTACTTACAGCCCAAAAAGAAGACCAACTGACCAACCCCAGCTTCCAGTAAGTCATGCCATACTGATTTTTGGTCAAAAGTAGGTAAATTTGCATCCTCAATTGCTGTCTTACACCACCAAAGTAGTGAGTTGGCCAATTTGCATCAATCAAAACCAAATGTTTCGCACATCTATGAATCGCACTTGCATAACTAGCAGCAATCAAATGAACCAGAAATATATGTTCCGTTTGAACGAGTAGAACTGTCCACCAAATTGATCGAAATTGAGGCTCAATCAGCCCCAGCAGAAGATTGATTGCAAAGTAGGCGTGAATGGGCGCCGAGTAGAACACACCAAACAGCACCTGGGCCATTGAGCGATTGAGAGAAAAGATCGATTGACGCGCGCGATTGTGTTCGTGAAGCCATTTTGGTAGTCGTAAAAGTCGAATCGAAACTCTTTTTGAGATGAATCTTTGCGCGAGAATCAATTACACGATGTCCCTTTAAATAAACAGCAAAATGTTCAAATCGTTTCTCTAACTGTCTCAAGCCTTTCAGTAGAACCAAAATACAAATCACAAAGAGTAAAAGTGACATTTGGAAGAAATGAGAAAATGCGAATAGACCGGCGCCAAGACAAAGTGAAATCAATTGATAGGAAATCATTGACAATGTTGAATAGTCAGAAATGCCAATCACAAATGGCCAAATATGAAAGCAAGTTTGAATTGCAACTGAAACGAAAATGTAATTGTAAAATTCAGTGAATTTAAAATAGCACACACTTACCCAAACATACAAAACATACGATAGACAACGAATTTGCCACTAAATCAACTTTTCGTTCCAATCCAGGAAGATGCATCTTCTGTCGTTTGACAAACGGTTTTACATTTCGTTTAACAATTAGATTGTACGGGATTCGGTACAATTCGTCCTTTAAATCTGCTTTAAAGAAGGAAATTCTACAAAATTAAAAAGAGGTTCCAATGATCACGCCAGTGATGAGATTGAACTCTTTTTTGAAGTCAATCAAATAAACGACGTCACCAAGGTAAATTCGAGCGCTCACTGACAAATTAACAAAAGATATTAAAATGTACCAGATAAAACAAAATTCAATAAAGCGATTGCTTTTAGAGCTAAATAGGCTCGAGTTGAGCCCTCTCCACTAGTGATCACATTAAAATAGCGGACATAAAAGTCTTTAGTACGAAGTGGATTAACAAAATCGAGAAGAAATTCCATTTTTGGTGTGTGTAGTTGAGTTGAGCTCAATTGAAACGGAATTGACAATTCACAATTCAATGACAGTCACTAATGTAGAACTCAATTTACTAATGATTCTACAATTTATTATATTTCAGCAAAACAACAATATCTTGAAATGATGAATCAATAGTAATTGATTGAAATGGCAAAAGTTCAGTTATTTGGCGAATTTTTTCCGACCTTACTTAATCACCTAATTTCACAATCAATTCCAAGAAATTTAATAGAATTCTGAAATTGTTGTTGTTCAATTAAATTAATTGCAAAATACAAATAATTCATTTGTGCAAAAACTTCTAGAAAAAACTGGTTTTAACAGCAAATTGAAACAGATATTTCGAAAAATGTTTTTAGACAAAAATATATTTTTTGTTGTTTGAAAATATGAAGAAATGCTTCGAATGTTTCGCAAACATGACAATTTGGTTTAATTTGTCAAACATAAATTGAAAATACATTATTTCAAAATTTGAAATGAAATGAATTGAAATTCAAAAAGACGATTTGATGAGTTTGAGACAGTTGAGTAGAAATAGTAGAGTCGAGGTTGAGTTTGTTATTGCGTCGGAATTTGACTCGGTCTACGTCTAGTCCCTTAAAAGATCTGGTTCACGTTTGTTCAATGTATTCAAAATAAAAAGTATCACAAATTAGCGATTGAGTCGTGTTAGAGAAAATTCCACACTAAATTGACAAACTTTGAGTAGAACGAAAACATTTCATAAACTTTTTTTTATTTAGTTAAAATTATTAAATAGAAAACTTTACTGATTTAACTTATAAAAAAATACTTGAGCCATCAAGTTGAAAGATGCAGTGCAGGCAAATTTGCAGGAGAATGTCATAAACAGGCCACTTGCAGGTAATTTAAATTTAAAACAAAATTAACCAAAATATTTTAGTTAGGTTAGTTTTTTTAAAGGAAACATAATTTGAATACATCGTATTAGAGCATTTATTTATAACTATATCATAAGCACAATAATTTGTTCATCGCAAATAAAAATAATAGATTTTTTGTAAATACTTGACATTGTTTTGTTCATTATAGGGCAAATTAATGTTGGAGTTTATCCAAATGCATACACATGGGTTCATTGCATTGTTCACAACATCAACAACCAAACATAAACTCCAAAATCCCATTTCAATCGATAATGTCTCAAAAAATTATAATCGATATACAAGTTTGTAGGTGATCATTACAAATTTGCCATACAAAACCAGAAACTGGACATATTCAATTAATTATAAGTCCTTCGTATAATTCAGACTTACCTTAATGAAAGTTTTAAGCGTCACCAGGGCAACATTACCATATGTGATTCCATACTGATTTTGGGTATGAAGTGCAAATATCGAATTGACCAGTGCCAAACGAGATCGGAATTGGCCGACCTTGTGTTGATTTGCAACCACAAAACTCGCGAGCACTTTGCTCGGTCGGTGAAAGTGCGCAGAGAAATTAATCAAATAAAAGTGAATTGCAAATATGCACAGAATTTGAACGAAAGCAAAGGCCAAAAAGCCAAAAAGTGGTGAGCATAGAAAGTTGGTCATCATAGATCACGAGTAGAAGCAAGTACGCATTGATTGGACAGTTTACCACCAGAAATGCAAGAAAGATGCCTCCGTACAGTTGATTGAACCGAGCAAAATATCTCATAACCTCAATATGATCTCGTCGGAATTGATTCAAAAGTGTCCAGATAGATTTTGAATTACACTTGGAAATCATTTTGTACAACTGCTTTAGTTTTTCGATTAAAATCATTAGATTCGCCAGCCCAACACTGATTACAAGTCGGGTGGCGTGACCATAATAGTAGACGTATAAATTGTACAGTGAACAACTGAGACAATAAATTAAGCTATAACTCAAGTTTTTGAGGTTGAGTGAATTGAACTCGATAATTTCGCTTAATTTTCAAATAACATAAGATGCGACCACAAAATATAAGTCACTTTTAAAATGTTTTTAATTTTAAATTAACAAACAAACAAATGCAATTCTTTACCACAATTGAAATGATAAAAATTTGAAACAAACCAGTTGAGATGACAAATGCCTGCTTTATTTTTGAGCGAATCTGTTTTCCATCCCAAGTTGGTAGTAGGAAAAAAGCTGCAATCTTTTCGAATAAAAATATCGTTCAATAGCAGAATTATTTCTCTGATTATCATAGAAATAGAAAGCATAACTGATGAATGCCAACACAACTGCATTTGTCCAGGCCACATGGTTCATGATCACTTTGGACAGAACAAATGTGATTGCGTCAAACTGAATTACCCGTTGGTTGTAATTGAACTTGCATATGGACAACACCATAAAGTGCACACTTTTGATCAATAGAAGCAATATCAAAACTCTGTGTTGAAGAACAATTTTAACATTTCTATGTTTGGCAATTTGTTCAGTGGTCCAAAGATAATTTGATAACATTGAAAAGCTTCTCCTCTTGAAAATATTCACAATCAAATTTAATAAATGCATTCTGGTTTATTTTTCGTTGTTTGTTTTTTAAATGAATTTCAACAACTTTATTGTTTTTCAAAATAACTTTATAATCCCCAATTGACGTTTGTTTCCGTTTGCGAAATTATAAATTGACTATCTTACTTGTTACAGGCAATAACATTTCCAAGCTCATGTGACTGCAAAATCAATTTGTTAAGTATTGATTATCATTAATTATTAGAAAACGGAACCAATTAATAGCAAGCAAGTTCCTTTGAATTGCTATGTTGTTTCATTGTTGATTCAATTTATGCTCTGAAGAAAATCATGTTTTATTTCTCACAAGTTGACGAACAAGAGAATCGTCGATTAAGTACAGAATTGAGTTTTTAAATAAAGTATTATTTCAAGGTCATCATTTTACATTCAAACGCGGACTCAATATTAAGATAGCATTGATTTACGAGCAGATGGTTTATTACGCGGAATCTCAAGAATCTGTCGAGAAGATGTCTAAAATTTTGTTGTGAAGTAGATTCAATTTTTATCAAAAAAATACTCATAAGATGAGTTTTAAACGGTCGGTATAAATGGGAGACGTATTTCGCATAAAATAAAGTTTGAATCTGCATGATAATCTAAGCACTTTTGCAAAATTTAATGTTAATCGATTGAGAAATGTAGGGCGAATTACTTTTACAAGAATTGGAAAGACTGAAAATTATTCATCGCTAACAGTAGACGATAACACAAAACACCAAAAAGGAAGTGCTTTGTTTTGATGTTGTTGTTGGCATTGTTGTTATTGAACAACCTGTCAAGCTGTACTTTGTTTTGAATCAGTCAATAAAAAGTTTGCTTTCAAACCAGTTATTTGTGGTTTGAAATAACATTAATAATTAATAATTAATCTTAAAAATCAATTTTCATTAGTTAATTTCTTTTGAATTTTCCAAACTGGTAGTTTTTATATTAGGTAGAGGCATGGACTGTGGCCTCTTTACACGCTTTTTAGACGGGCTGAGAGGTCCATATGGAATAACAATATTGTTTATGCCTCTGACTAATAAGTATGATGAAAATTTAAAATCAATAATTCTATTAATGATTGATTTCAAAAGTTTTATTTCAATGCTCGTTTGATGAATGCATTTATCACATTTAGAAGTTTGCCACTGCTAGCCACTTTAGAACCTTATACCAGATATCGCATCCAATAAAAGAGATTTAAAAACAGATAAAACCAAAGAAACACTTCTACATCGCTTTGGCTATTTTAGTGTTGACAATTTTGCTTGGTTTAATCTACGGATCGACTGGAATTGTTGCTTGGCAGATTGACTTTCATGAAAATCTGTAAATATTTAATCACCAGATAGCCCAAAAAGAAATTTGGGCATTCTTCCCAATGCCAACCCATGGAGTAATTTTCAAAATATTTAAACAACCCTCTAACAACCATTCTCTCCAATCTCAACCCATGTAGAAAAACGGGAAAATCGATTATCTTGTCACGCAACTTGAATTCGTTCAGGTCCAGATCGAGTGTCTTCAGTGTTGGCAATCGATTGATCGAATCAAGCAGCATTGTAATGTTTCCACGCTGTTCAGTGAAAGAAAAGGACAATTTGAGGCTGACCAGCTGGTTACTCCACTGGTCAATGAGGAGACACATCTTCACAACGGTCCACTCGAGATTGACTTTCGCTAATTTGATGTTGAGTGTGGTCACTCTAGGAAAGGTGTGAAATAGAAACTTTGGACGAGACATCAACTTGTGGTCAGCCATGTAAATGTCGGAATGTGACTTCGGGACAAGTGGAAGATCAAGATAAAGTGACATTTGAGACTTGTTTGCATCACCAATCAATGTCAAAAACTTGCGACGACTTAATGCGAGTGATACGAGCGATTCATACTGTGCATATGATTCGACTGTGTTGAGAATGTCTCGAATGGGCAAATGGTCAAACACAACCAAAATGGCGAGGTCGGGCAATTCGCTCAGCATGGTTGGTAGTGAGAAAGTTTGAGATGGTGTAAACAAGAAGGACAATCAAATGAAAGTGTGAGGTAATCAAACATTGGAATGCGTTTATATTGACAATATTATTGTAATTACAATAAAACGCGCGAAAATGACTTGCAGGCATAAAGTGACCAATCAACATTGGCTTTAAACCAAAATGTCAGTTTCAACTTTCATCCCAACACCAAACATTTGTTTTAGGCAGATGTACGATGGTCAATTACACGATTAATTATTTTAATTTATTACAATTTACAATCGTCTCTCAACTCTAATCTCAATCGGAGACGAAGCAATCGTAGCTTTGTATGGCAGCAGTGCAATTGGACTCGGTGGCGTGTTTCGCGCTGGTACAAAACGAAATTGTCTACAAATCTTGGCCAAACAAAGTTTCATCTCCTGATTGGCAAATCTCAGTCTAATACAGGATACAATATAGGATTAATCGCAAGTTCATACAAACCAAAAGACAGCGCTACAGCAACCGAGTCATAGCCACCAACCATGAAACCAATTGCCTGGGCCATGATTTCATTTTCAGTTAAAGTCGATGATGATTTTGAAGTTCCAATTGGAACTTCATCTTCTTCATTCTCACGATCATCAAAATTTCCATCCAATTTCTCGTAACTCGAATCCAGCTTACTCTCATTCACCTGAGCATTGATCAGAATTTCAATTAGATCATTTCGTTTTGCTCCCACTTCTCGATTCGCTCGCCGTTGACGTAGAATTTCTCTAGCCAATTTCTCGAAGAAATCCCATGACTGATCATTGAACGGTTGAACAATTCCGAGCCATTTCAGTGCAAAACCAGGTAGAGAAATCAAGCCCAACAGCTTAAATGGACTTATTTCCAGAAGTTTGAGTGCATTCACCATGAATGGATTCATTAGACCACGACCCTGAGCATCAGTGTTGGAGTTTGTCTCAACACCAAATACATTTGAGGCAATCACATCGAGAGTGAATCCAACCATCACTTGTTTCAAATCTTGGATCAATCCATTTTTATCTCGAATCAACTGCTCAAAATGACCACTCAATTGATCCACGGATCGATCCATCTGAGTGAACATTTTCTTGAGTTTAGCCGAACTGAAGCACGGAGTAGTGATTGTGCGAAGTCGCTTCCAATTGGGGGAATTTTCCATAAACACAATCTTACTAGCAATGGGATGGTGCACAGTTAGACCTTGTTGATCCACAAACAAAGGAAAATCCTTGACCATGATTTGCTTCACCAGCTCAGCATCGGAAACTGCTAAAACCGGTTTTAATCCACGATAATTTCCGTAGACTTTTCCAAACTTTTCGCGGAAATCCTGTTCAAACTTGAATGGATCTCGTGCAAACATGTAACCCGAATTACCGAAGGAGAGTATACTCGGTGTCGGGCCGGGAATACCGCGTTTGGTCCAGAAACTGAATTTATTTTGAATGTAACTAAATTTGAAATTGAAAAGTTAATCAAAAATCAAACCAAAATGATAAAACTTACAAATAAACTAAAATCAAAATCGAACCCAACGTCAACAGCAAAATCCATAAATCCATTTTCGATTTAGATTTTAATTTCAATTACTCAACATTTAAGACAATTTAGTGTATTTGTTAATCCAATCATTCTCTTCATTATATAGCCATGTACTAAAATTGTCATCGAAGAGTTATCAAATCATTATCAGCTGACTTTGACAATTCACTTCGCCAATGTCTTCACATACACGTAATTGAATGTACGATTTGTGACACTATGTGGGCAATTAGGTTGGAAAGATACAAAAGATAAATCAATGCAAAAGTCTTATCATTTGTGAGTTGATTAGAGACTCATTGAGTTGGGCTTGATAAGGAGGACAAGTTCAGTTACTATTACAGTTTGTATGCAATTGCTATGGTTTGACTAACTTTTTGGCTTAATGTTTGATTATCCTGCATTGTACCTTTGACCCTTTTGACCCTACACTGGCTCTTATATATGTAGTAGTTATGGAGCAATTGGAAAAGACATGGCATTTGAAAATATGTGATTTGAAAAACCTAAGCTCACTCAACCTCGAGCAACAGTATACTATACTTATAACCTAACCTCACCTCAAATGGACCGTTTGAAGATTATTTTAGCGAATTTTAATGACAAAATATTAAAAATAATAACGAGCGTGTTAATGTGTGTGACAAAAGTAAATATGTGTTCACAAAATATATTAGCATTTATTGAAAAGAGTACACACGCAATTTGGTGAAACGGTTCAAATACTGCTTGATATGTTCGAAATCACAATTAGATTGCACATTCAGATGCTCGACATTAGGCAAAATGATGCAAAGTACTGAAGTGAATTGTCGATTGATGATGTCTTTTTCATTGCCTTTGAACTCACACGACCACAGAGTGAACGTTCGAATGGAGACGAGTGGAGTGGGTTCATTTTGTTCCTGTTGGGACAGATCGATCGTAATGTTGGTGAACTCAAGTTCGGTCAAGTGCTCCAACTTGCTAAGGTGGCGAATCAATTGAGCAGTCATTGGGGCAGAAGGCTAGAATTGAAAATAAAAATTAGTCAAAACAATTAGTAGAATATCAAATCAAAATACAACTTACAGTGGCAACTTTAAGGCGCAACACTTGCAATGCAGCAGCATGTTTGCTCAGATAGTCAACTAAACGATCGAGCTCAGGAATATTCTTTAGTTCTAGATGAGTCACATTGGCCAGCCATCCTCGGTTGATACTGTGCCATTGAGTGTAGTCAAAAATAATATTCAAAATATCAAAAGAAACACGCGAGCAATTTGAACAAAAGTGACGAACAAAGTGTGAAGACATTTCATAACCAGAATAGGAGAATTGACACAATCGAGCCAGAGTTGGTGCAAGAATTGAGGCCATTTGAGATTTGATTCGGCCAAATACCAAATCAAGCCGTTTGAGTGACACGCACAAATTGATCAGTGGGAGCAATTGTTGATTGTCGTGACTTGAAGTAAAGTAAAAGTCAAAAACAAATGTATTTGTAATTGAGAGAGTGGTCAACTGGTGGGGAGGAAACTGACGCAGAACTGTGAGACTGTCACTCAAAGGTAGATCCATTACGAGAGATTCAACGCGAGAAAAAAGGCGGCCAAGTTGAGATTGTGCCAAGTGTCGAGCTGAGTTTGGTTTGAGTTTGAGTTTGATGAAAGTTAAAGCCAAATCGATGAGTCCAAAGGATCGTTTCTTGATTTCCTCGGCTTGTTTAGGACCATAAGGACCAGAACTAGTCAAACAGAGCGCTTTCTTGTTTTGTCCAATCGAGGTAATCACCGAATGCCACTTTTTGCACACCACTCGTAGATGAACCAACTTCTGCATGTCCACTCGTGCCAAAATCGATTGAATCAGTTCGTTGGGAAGTCGTGAGAAGGGTTCACAATCCAATTGGAGTTGAGATAACGAGCAGGTGAGATCCAAATCCATTTCGAAAAAGATCGAGAGAGATATATCAGAAACAATCACGACAACACAGCGAAAGCGCAAATGTTTTGATAAAGCAGCTGTTTCATACTACACTCACAACTGTTATCAGATACTACAGAAACAGACGAGCTCACAAATGATGTTACGTTATTTATTGAAGTTTTATGATAAATTGATTTTTAAATTTTGGCATTTTGCCAATTTGCCAATTTGCCATTTTTCCAAAGAATAAAGAATAAACACTAAATAAAGTTGTTTAAATAAAATAGTAAATTTATTTCACATATAAAACGGAATCTAAGCAAGTCGAGCAGCACGCTCTCGTCTCAGCGTCTCGTTATCCTTGTAGAAGGTGTGACCAAGGATCGGAACGAAAGACCAACGGAAGATTTTCAGTTCTTCCGTATGATACTGATTACAGTGGCCAATCATTTGGTAGGTGTCATTGATGTCTTGAAAGCCATCTATCAGGACATCGATTCTTTCGAGGCTTGGAAATTGTCTCGAGATTCGCTCAACAGTTGCTGCTTCACGAGGAATTCCAGCCAAAGTAAGTTTGCGGTTTTGAGCCTTGAACGCTTGACCATCTTTCAAAAGTGGACAAGTGGAGATTTTATTGACCAGCCAATCAGGTCGATCTTGTGCTTCGATCGAACGAGTCACCACTCGATCCGTTTCGCCTCCGACGACAATGATCAAGTGTCGCAACTTGGCGAAAACTCTTTCCTGAATCAAATCCTTCCATTGCGAGCATACGATGTTGAGCTTGCTGAGCTCGTTTACTGACAGATTCTCAAAAATTACGAGCAAACAGTCTGAGTTCAGAACATCGATGATACAAGTTGCAGACATTTTGGTGTTGTGAATAGAATGAAATTGAAGGACTGAATCAAACATGAAAACTGACTACAACTTTGGACCTTTGGACTCACTGACCAAATAACCACAAGCATTTGTATTGTTGCATGACAAATTAAAATCTGGTTTAGATCTAATTTGATTTTATCATGTAATCTAGGAATCAACAATGGAAGGCAGAATTTTGGTTTTACTTGGCAAAATAATAGTAGAGTAGTAGTGAACAAAATAACAACAAAGTTATCAGGATATTTACTGTAGATTTGTATTTAAAATATTTCATTCCTATTTCTGTAAATAATCCAAATGATGTTTGGTTGTCGTACTGCTCTACGGCATTTGTTGGATGCAAATCAAATTGTCTGAATTTCTATGTTTATTTCACTGTGCAAAACTCAGTAATTTTGCATTTCATTTTTTGAATTCGAAAATAAAAAGCAAATCGATATTTGTGACAAAGCAATTATAATTTTTCATAGTGTTAATGTGTGATCTGCTATTCGTAACGTTAATTCTCGACTCGATTCACTCACCTCGTGCTTGTATCCATCCTCAACGGACCGTTGGATTGGATTGGCTATTGGATCATAATACAACGATAGTTTTGGATATTAGATTTGGATTGGGTGATGGGAATTATTCCATTTCAAAATGCAATGTTATATATTTTTTGTGTGCTACTCCACAGAAACTCCGTAGAAATGAGCTAGTAGACAAACAAAAACATAACATGACACATATGTGAATCTAAATATGACATATTCACATTGACGTTCATATCATCCGTATTTTGCAATCACATATTCGCAAATACATTGAAAAATGTAATGACGAGCGTGATTTGAAATTGGTTATGCGTGAGATGTGGAAAATGAAGTTGGATATTGTAGTCAGTTTATGCAAATGATAATTCGGATATTAGATTTTGATTGGGTGAAGATTATTGAGGGTAATACTAAACTGGATCGTGCATTACTCGTAATGTTGCTCTCACTCGATACTATCGATGAGTGAGTGCATGGCTCTCTCTTACACCACTCTCGGCTCACTGTGATCGGCTCACACACCACAACAAACAGTCGCACTCGAGCACATTTCGTGTTGTCCTCTTCGCCCTTTTCTCTGATGCTCTCATCATCTATCCTACATTCATCAATTCTCAACTACGAAGAAATGAATCGTCACTCAGCTGAAGGCAACGACGAGACAATTTCTCGATCGCATCACGAGTTAGTAGAGGAAATCGCTCAACTGAAAGAACGTGAACGAGTTCTGGTTAGTGAGAATGATCAATTACGAGCACAACTGGTGGAGATAAAAGAAGAGGCTCACAAGAAATATGATGATTTGATGGTGCAGTATAACATGAAACGAGAATATGAAGATGACGGTGAGTTTGGTTCGGTTGTTTGTATTTGACTTATTTACAATTTTTGCTAATTGCACAGGCACATCAAACAATCAGGTGACGGTCAAAACTGAATGGGACGATGAAGAGGTGAAGGAAGAAATCAAAGTGGAGATCAAGGAGGAAGAAGACGAAGAAAATCATGACATTTTCATCAAACGAGAATATGTGTCTGCATACATCAAAACCGAATCGAATGATGTGAAGGTAGAAATCAAAGAAGAAGACGAAGAGGATAATGACAAGGACAGTGAATGGGATCGACGTTTGGTGAAGAAGGAATTGAATACTGTGGACATGATTGAGATTAAGGAAGAGGTGGAGGATGGAGAGGAGACTCGCATTATTGACATGGAGACATTGACTCAAGACAGACAAGTGAAACGAGGTGAGTGATGAAAGTGAAATGATGTGAAGTGATGACTTGGTATTATTTGTGTCTATAGAAATAGAACAAGAGGATGAGATGACAGTGCACAATGATCAGATTGAGGATTGGGTCAAGCGAGAGATCAAAGAGGAGGAGGAGGATGGAGAAACTCAGGTTGATGACATCGAGGGGTGGGCTCAAGACAACCAAAGTGGTGGTGATGATGAATGTCGATCTGCAAATGAGCCCAATGAGGTGACAACAGTGACTCAATCAGCTGATCTATTGTCACCTTCGACCAGCACAGGAAATGGATCAAATCAAACTGCACTCAACCAACAGGCAAATGCTTCCACTCAGCACAACAAACGTAAACAAGCTCCAACGAAACGATCTGCGAAAAGATCGAAGAAAACATTGCAAGATGAGGATGGAGATGATGGCGGGGACATTGCCAATGAGGACCCAGAAGAATCAAAGGTCAAAGTGGTCTATTTGAATTGTACCGAGTCAAATTGCAATGTCAAGATGACTTCATTGGTTCACTTGCACGATCACTTGCGCACTGTGCATCGACTTTCTCCTTTTCAATGTTTTGCCGACAATTGCAAATCACGATTCGATAATTCGTAAGTGAACATATTATAATGTCACATTAAATTGACCTAGTTTTATTTATTTTCAGAATACAAATTGGTAAGCACATTCAACTGCACCATCCTCAAGATACTCGATTCATGTGTGCAGTTTGTTCCAAAGAATTTGATTCTCAACACAAAGCTTACACTCACTGGAACAAGAATCATTTGACAGGTGAGTTCCAGTGCAATTTCGTGAGCGAATGTACCGAAGTGACTGATACGCGACGCAAGATGACAACTCATCAACAAGTCAAACATTACATCCAATCGAAGCACTGCACTCACCCTGGATGTACTGCTTCATTTGCCTGTAATTCTCACTTGAAACTACACGAACTGACTCATCTCGCCAGTAATCAATTTCACTGCAATTGGCCTCACTGCAACAAGCAATTCAAACTACGTACATATCTGGTCAAACACATCCGAACGCAACACTTTGGATTGCCCGAGTCAATGAAAGAACAAAAGGCGAAGAACATTGTGGACCTGCGAGACCCGAACGAATATGTTCGAGTGGTGGTGGACGAGTGATGGCAGAGTTGATTCGACCTCACTTGTAATGTTTGTCATTGCAATCGTATCTGTATTTCACTTTACACTTTTAGTTTTACTTTCTACTTTTTCTCATACATTCACTTGTTCACATTTCCCAATTTGTTTCTCACAATATTCTGTTAATTTCAATTTTTACTCTATCAAGCTGATACAATAATGATTTTGATTGAGTTATTCCATTTTACAATTCTGTCATTTCAATAATAATTTATAAAAGATTTATGAGTATTTTGGGACAATACATACGGGACATCCACAATTAGCTTAACCAGACTTGTGTGCCAGTTCTTGAGCAATGTTTTGATACTTTGATTTATTTTGTAATACTTGGTAATAAGCCTCAAGATTTTTTAAAATATAAATTTTGTATAAATATCAACTCAATTGCCGAATATATTGTATATTCTATTGAGATGGTCATGGCCTAAATGAATTTTTAAAAATAACAATTTTGCCATTTTTCCGATTTGCCATTTTGAAAAGTAAAACCTTCTATAGAAAATTAGCCCGCACGTTTCCGGGTTGAATCTTGGAACCAACTTCCAATGGACAAATGGTGCATCAAATGAAAGTTTATGATTTGTAGAATCATGCTGTGAAAGTTCCATTTGGATCCCTGGTCATAAACTTTACCAATAGGAATCAATACAAATACTTTTCAAATGCACTGAAATGTGCTGCAAGTTCTCTGTTTAATATTTCCTTTTCCTTTGCCGGGATCCAAATGGAACTTTCACATGATGATTCTACAAGTCATAAGCTTTCATTTGGTGCCCCATTTGTCCATTGGAAATTGGTTCCAAGAATTGCCCTTGCACCGTGCATGTGTGGGCCAATTTGAGCATCACTCTTTAATTTAACAGGTTTAATTCAAGTTTCTACCATTTTAGAGAGCTAATTAAAAACTAAGTTTCAGTCAAATCTACAATTTTACCCAACAAGTATCGAAATAAAGTGAATTACAAATACAAAATGCTAAGAGAAATTTGAGAGAAAAATCAAGTGAATTTAATGCTAATTTTAAACAAGTCGTAATACAAGTAAATAAGGAACTCGACAATTTCACTCGTCCACCACCACTCGAACATATTCTTTCGGGTCTCGCAGGTCCACAATGTTCTTCGCCTTTTGTTCTTTCATCGATTTAGGCAAACCAAAGTGTTGCGTTCGAATGTGAATTACCAGATTTCCGCGTATCTTGGATCGCTTGCTGCAGTGAGGCCAATTGCAGTGAAATTTATTACCGTCGAGATGAGTCAGTTCGTGGCGTTTCAAGTGAGCTTGGAAAGCAAATGTAGCAGTACAACCAGGCTGAGTGCAGTGGAGATGCTTCGAATAGGTGTGATGTTTGGTTTGTTGATGAGTTCTCATCTTGACACGATTGTCGGTCACTTGGGCACAGTCGTCCGTGAGATTGCACTCGAACTGACCAGTCAGATGAGTTTGGTACCAGTGAATGTAAGTGTAATGTTGCGAATCACATTCCTTGTGGCAAACTGCACATTCGAATCGAGTACTTTGAGAATGAAGTAGTTTCATGTGAGCAGAAATTTGCTGTCTGCAAAATAAAACTAGGTCAATTTAATGTGAAATTTAAGTATTCACTTACCGTTCATCGAATCGTGCATTACAATTCGTGGCAAAACATTGAAGAGGAGAGAGTTGATGCACAGTGCGCAAATGGTCGTGCAAGTGAACCACTGAATCCAACTTGGCAGTACAATTTGACTCGGTACAATTCAAATAGACAATTTTGACTTTTGCTTCTTCTCGGTCTTCATTTGCAATATCCACCTCTTCATCATCTCCAACCTCCTCCTCGATTGTTTGCTTCGATCTTTTCCCAGTTCGATTCAATGCAGCTTGTTTTCGTTTGTTGGCCTTTCGACCCGTGGAAACAGTTGCCTGTTCAGTCAGTGCAGTTCGATTCGATCCTTGTCCAGTGCTGGTTGAAGGTGACAATAGATCATCTGATCGAGTCTGGTCATTGGACTGATTTGCAGTGTTGGCAATTTGTTCTTGACCTTCCAAACTTGCGCCACCATCCTCGATAGATTCATTCACATTGGAAGCACTTTGATTGTCTCGGGATGGATTGCTCAACAGTTGGCCATTATCAACATTCGGTTCATCATCAACTTCATAATTGTCACCACCTCGAATCACTCCATCTTCATCGTTCACTTCATCAATTGGCAATCCATGTCCATCATTGTCCACTTCATCATCATCACTCACCTCTTCCTTCTTCACAATCCATCGGTCACATCCATCACAGTCATCTTCTTCTTTGATCTCCTCCTTGACAACCTCAAAATCGCAGTCCATCGATTCAGTTTTGATGTTGACATTGTGAGCATTTGTGTCTGGATCTGTGTGAATTACAACAAATGTAAATAATACAATCGAATACAAACAACCAACAACTCATACCTCCGTTGCGTGACTGGTCATCGAGTTGTTCTTGTTTGATGAAAATGTCACGATCCTCTTGGTCATCTTCCTCTTTTATTTCCACCTTCATTTCTTGCTTCACATCTTCATCATCCCATTCAGTTTTGACCGTCACTTGGTTGGCTGCTGTGCCTGTGCAAATAGCAACAAATGTAAATAAAGTCAACAAACAGCCCAAACTCACCATTGTAGTCAACTCGGTCATATTCTCGTTTGATGTTTGCATTTGCACTCAATTCACGATACTGCACCATCAAATCATCATATTTCTTGTTCTCTTGTTCCTTCATCTCCACCAGTTGTGCTCGTAATTGATCATTCTCACCAATCAGCACTCGTTCACGGACCACAAGTTGACCCATTTGCTCACGTAACTCGTGATGCGATCGAGAAGTTGTCTCGGCGTAGCCAGCACCTGCGTGACGATTCATGACGAGTAGATGACAATTGACGAATGTAGATGATGAGAGATAGGGAACAGGGAAAAAGTGAATAGGACAACACGAAATGTGGTGAGGAAATAAGCTAACGAGAAAACTGCAGTCACATGTGAGAGAGGTGAAGCAGCCGCAGCAAACATAACAAGTGGCTCAGCCAAACTGCAATTTGTCTATTTCCACCTATGTGGTCTCACATGTGATTGTGCACAATCACATATTATTATGTAATTTTAAAATAAAAACTCAGTAATATGAATTCAAATTCAAATTACTAATTTCTAACTCCTGCTGCTTTGTGTAATAATTCTTTTTTTAATTTTTTATTAACCAAATTCTATTTGAGCTCACCACGAAGATGTTGGAAAGCAAAGAAACAAATCATTTGTGAGTGATGTATTTTTTTGTATTTCTTATTGAAATAAAATTGTAATCTTAATAATTCAATAATTGTGTACCCGAATAACATGAGTTTACAATTAACGGATATTTATTAACATTAAAATTGTTGTACATTTAATGGTACATATTTAGATTGTGACAATACAAACAGTGAGACAATTGATTGATGAAAAAAATACAAAAGGTTAGAATATGAGATTAGAATCTATAAAAATTATTAGAGATAGATAAAGTAGCAATCACATGCATGCGCAAGTGGACGAAATGATCCAAATGCTGGCCAATTTCGTCTCGAACCCATTTGACTGGATGCTTGATGGTCAGTTGTTGCAGATTCGGGAAAACAAATGACAGAACTCGACAGAATTAGTCTCCGTCAAATGGTTGGCCATCAGTTTGGAATTCAAAATTAGTAACCGAAAGAATGTGAACTGAACTCAAAGTGGACAAGTTGGATCGGGCCAGTGCGGGCAAATCGAACTTGACATATTGTTGAGATAGTTTAGACAGTCGGCCAATTGGCCTTGCAAGGTCGGAAATGGTGTCTGCATTGAAATCCTCAAAGTAAAGCAAATATATAATAAAGCAATCAATTAGAGGGGAATTATTCTTACCATTTCTATGCCCAACATTTGAAGGGCACCAAAATTGGCACACATAAATGACAAAACTCCAGGTCGAATTGTAAGCAGACCCAAACGTGTGAGGCTTTTCACAAATAAAGCGTTGAGCTTGACAAATTGAGTGATTTGATTGAGAGATATAAGTCCAAACAAACGCAAACTGGTTAAATTCGTTCACAGAAGAGGAATTATGTCAACTAGATGGCTATCCAAATAGTCCACAGAAAAAGCACAGTGCTCCAAACGATTTAGAAAATCCAACTCATAAGTCGGCTTGAGAGGCTCGCCAAATACAAATCGCTTGAGATTAGTCAAATTGTTGATGCGATCGAACAGTGCAACGTAACGAGATTTGTCAATGCATTTAACCATGCTGGTAGAGTATGAAACATTCAAACCTAGAGCAACGAGAGTGGATGACCAATTGTTGAGTAAAGTGGACAAATACTCCGCAGTATCCGTGCTGAGGTTGCGAGATGCATTAAAAACGAGGTTTTCAACATGTGGAAATAATTTTCCCAAAAAGACACAAAAATCACTGGAAAGTGCAATTACATTTCGCATATTTTCAGTTGGTTTCACTTTGAGAATAGTCCAGTCCTTGCTAAAGTCGACCAAGTCATTAAAAGTGGCAGACCAATCGGGATCGAGAATATTTTTAGCTTTTGATTCAATCAGGATGGACCTCTTCTCACGACAGATGTCTTCGGCCAGCCCCTGCCACCGAGTGCACACACTTCGAATGCCAATCAACTCGTTCATTTCCAACTTGCCCAAAATATTTCGCAACATTTCGTTAGGCAACGAATTAATCAACTTCTTTTGAATCAACATGCTCGGGCTTGGCAATATTTGGTCACCTGGCACTGTAGCTACTTGAGACAGATTCACTCGATTTTTCACATTCTTGTCACGTACAGTGGCCATTATCAATCGGATTTGAGACGATTAGGGTGAGCAAAGTCAAAGCAAAATAGAAGATAACGACAGAAAACACCAGTAAAAGACAGAACACCGACTACACAGCACAACACACAACAAATGATTGAGCCAAACTGATATTTGTCTATTTCCACCCATTTGACAACACACAATCACATGTTTATGTAAATTTAAAATTTGATTTCAAATTGAAATTACTAATTTCAGAATGTGCATTCTAGCAATTATTGCCGATATTTTTCGTGCTGCTTTGGGACATATTTTTTTACTTTTCATGAGTCATGACCAAACTCTATTTGAGTTCACCAGGAAGTTATTAAGTTATTTTATAGCAAGTGTAGAAACAAATCATTTGTGGGTAATGTTCCATCGATGTACAGGCTATTTTTTTTATTAAGCGAATTTTGCAATCTTAATCAATAATTGTGTACAATATTTTACATGAGATACCTTGTGGCCGAATTAGTTGTGTAAAATTTTCAAGACATTTGATCAAGTTTGATCATTTGGCCGAAAAGTAAATTTAATGATAAAGTAGAGAGTAGTGCTGACTCAGTAGTACTGAGTATACAGAAAGTTGTCATGCCAACTTGTGGTTACATATCAAATACAATACTAGATTGGTGCATTTAGATATTGAAAAGAGAGGAAAAAGATAAAAAGGTTCAAAAAAGAAAATGAGTTAGTAATAATACAGATTATGGCTAATATTATGATTGCGCAATTTAGGAAATCGGTACAAATGTTGCTCAAATTCAGCTCGAAACTGTTGAGTTAAATCTTGACGACTAATATCAAAATCGAGTTCGGCCAAGTTAGGAAAAATGATAGATAGGACACGTGAGAATTGGTCAGCACTGATGAGATGATAATCAAAGAGATAAAGAAAACCCAGTTTACAAGTGATAACAGAGACAATCGAGGTGAGTTCATGTCGAGCAATTGTTTTGGTCAACTCGCAGATGTCCATTGAGATGTTCCCAAGTTCAAGCTCAGCCAAATTGGTCAGTTTGCTGAGATCACGAATGAGAGTGGGTGTCATTTCGAGGAACTGTTTTTATAAGAATAATTTAGTTTGTTAAAAGAATATAAATGTTAGACAAAATGCACATACCAAATACCCAATAGATGTCAAGTTCAAAAGCTTCATGGAAGTTGCGTGTTCAGAGAGATAGTGCACAGCTTGAGCACATTCTTCACTTCCTCCATCAACACGAATACGTAAATGAGTCAATTTGGCCAACCAGTTGGGATTGTTGGTGTGCCACTGACGAATTAGGCCATAAGTGAACATTCCTCTAAAGTAGACACGAACACAACTTGGTTCAAGATGAGACACCAGCCTAAGACGTTCGTCGTCATGATAAAATCCTCCAACATCGACTGAAAAATGTTCCAATTTGGGCCAAGTTGGAGAGAGATTGGCAGCTGGAACAAATGACACTTCAAGATCGAGTTGTTCGAGAAAGTCCAACGAGTTGATGTAATCCACTAAGGCAGGGACTAGAGTACGATCTGTAAAAGTAATCAAATTTTGTTATGTTCAAGATACAAAAAGATATGATAATATTTACCATAAGAACAAATAGACAGTTGAACAATGTTAGGAAACATTCCCAACAGTGATCGCAAACAATCAAGAGGGATTTTAGAATCCAAATGCAGACGTGTGAAATTGTTCAATTTCGCAAAACCAAAAAATTTGCCCTCAAAATCATAGTATGAGTTTGATTGCAGGAGGGTATCCATCACAATCAACGATTTCTTCTGTCCGAAGTAGTCCTCGACGAGTGCCTTCCACCTTGTAGACACCGAACGCAATCGAACCAAATTGGCCACATCATCGTTCAATTCCAACTTGGCCATAATCAATTCCATTATTTCGTTAGGCATACGGTTGATTGGTCCATCACCGCTAGTGAAGGGATTCAAACGGGCAATATCGGAGGCGAGTGAGCCAACGGCATCGATAACCACAGATTGTTTGGAGTTTGGATCCATTTTGATTCGAGATTCGAAGTTGAACAAAGTAACGCGACACACGAAAAGGCAATCGCCAAAGCAGCACAGACAAAAGTGACCAAACATAACAACAAACTCAATCACAAAGTGTGCTTCACACTCATATGAGTGATCACAGCAGTGTCATTCATAGACGACGTGTCTCATTTTTTTGCACAAATATTTGAATTGCAATTGTATGTTTTTTAAAATTTAATTTTCAAATTTATCTATTGATTGGTTCATTTATCATTTTAATTGTTTAATTTATTTTTAAATTAACTATTTAATTTTCAAAATCTAAAGAATATTTTCTCGAGATGTGAAGAACAAATAATCAAATTCTAATATTTGTATTAATAGCAACCATCCAAAAATTTCCTCAGCAATGAGCAGCAATCTTCAACCACCAAATTGGCATTGACTTAATTGTTGAAATTGTAAGCAAAAAATATGATTCTTGTTTGACGTTTGAATATTTCATATTTCGTTTCGTATTTTGACGATGATCCGCTTTAGAAATGATTGAAATTGTTTTTTGAGTTCAACAATTACGGAATTTGATTGGCCGGTTGAGGTGTTGCAGAACGGGACGAAAATTCAAGCAAAAACAATTACGCCCACAATGTGATTTGAATCATGTTTATTAATAAGGGAATATATAATCAATGACAATAGGAGATACTGTTAATTACTGTGGGGGATGTATAGACATTGTAAATGTTGGGTCGATTTGTGTAGGTTAGGAAATAATCGATTAATTTGTGTATATGTTACTGTAAAAGTGCCTTGTCTGGTAAATGTGCACATTTACCGGTAAAAGTTCATGTTCTTCAGTAAAAATTAAAACTTTGTACTTTTACTGGTAAAAGTACACATTTTCCAGTAAATCTGCACATTTACCAGAACGTCTTGGTAAAAGTACTTTTCGGGCCTATTATTCTTGGATATTATCATTAAAATAAGGAATTTTAGATTTTAACCAAACATTTATAGTTCAGAAAGATATTATAATTGAATTTTGCATCATATCTTTCAATAAAATGACTAGGGAACTTCATCAACTAAATTTTAGCTTATATCTTAAAATGTTTCCACAGGCACCCCAATTAGCATATATTTTGTCTCTCTATTGTCGAATCAAAATATTATTTAAATAAATGTCATGGTGCACACTTTTGGTAATATCCTGGCACAATTGGCCCTTTAGTTCAACATTTTTGGGTCAAAGAATGCACTTTTACCTAGACGTTTTGGTAAATGTGCAGATTTACTGGTAATTGTGCACATTACCAGTAAATCTGTATATTGAGTTTTAAAATTTTCTTAATATTCACTTTTACCGGTAAATGTGCACATTTACCAGACAATGCACTTTTACAGTAACATATATAGCAATAGGAAGAAAAGATGGGAAAATGTCAAAACTAATTAGAAAAGTTCAATCGTGTGTTTACTCAAAATGGAGAATTTGAGAACAGATCAAAGACAGCGATTGAAGATCAAAATTTAGGACATCAATTCACTGTCATCATTCTGTGAACAAACTCGTGTTCACGCAAATGTGCGAATCTGTCCCTCAAGTACAGTTCAATGTTGGCCAACTGGTCAGCACAGTAGTACGCAATGGTCAGTTGCTCAACATTGGGCACAATCATCGAAAGTGTGCGCATTAATCGATCACTACAATTTGCATCGTGATTGTTACCATCGATTCGGTAAATTGTGAGACGGAAAATTCGAATGTACTTGAGTGAAACCAATTGATGGTCTTGAGCTGCACGTTCCAAGTTTGACACATCCACTGCCGCCCAATCGAGCTCCAATTCCATCAAATGAACCAATCGGGAAAGATTTCGAATAGTTGTCGAATCAAAAGTGAAGATCTAATAGGAAATAGACAAATTATAATAATTTTACTTCAAAATCAAATCAACACTTACGGTACGATTGGTAGCATTGTGCTTAAGATGTAGCACACGCAAACTTGACGCATGAACACTCAAATAGTCGATCGCTTGTTCAACATTCAAATTGATGAAAAGTGCCAGATGACTCAATCGGTTCAACCAGTGAGCACTGACTCGATGCCATTCACGCACATAAAAATTGTTGGCCTCCACAGATTGATTCCAGAATCGAGTGCAATTCTCGTTGTCTATAAAATCAGACAAAAAGTAGACCAACTGCCAGTTAGAATATAAACGGCGGTTACAACAGGACAAATGCTCCAAGTTGGGCAAATTCGGCACCAAGTCGGAGAAATTTTCATAAAATAAATCAAAATCGAGCCGTTTGAGATGAGTCAATGAAGTGAACATAAGTGGAAGCAGTTGTTCATTGATAATTTGCCAATTCACGAGTGTTCCGTTCAAGTTGAAGGACAGAGTGGTGAGTTGATCCGATGGCCACAGATTCAACACAAATTCAGGATCACCCACAAACCAAAATGCAATCACGAGTTTCTCAATCACAGGGAAAATTCGAAGGAGAAGAGCTCGAAAGTGTTCAACCGCTTCAGGATCACGAGTACGTTTCAGTTTCAAATAGGCAAAAGTGTTCAAATCGATTTCACCAAAGAAACGTCAGTCAAGTTCTCACGGAAAGTGGCTGTTTGAGGGTAGTCCATCAAGATCAATGACTTTTGTTTGTTGAAATCTACATTTTCAATCACCATTTGCCATCGTTTGCACACCAATCGAAGGTGAATCAACTTCTGTAGATCTAAACGTAACAAAATCGATTCCACCAGCTCATTAGGAAGTCGAACAAACGATCCGCGGGTGAATTTGTGTATTTGAAAAATAATGGATATTAATTGACATTTAAAGTGTAGTACATTGTATATTGTATAGATTTAGATTGTGATTAAGTAGTGACAATACAAAGAGTGAGACTATTGGTTAATGGGAAGATACAAAAGGGAATAGAAAATGTGTCATATGTTTAAATATTAATCAAAAGCAATCACATGTTTGCGTAAATGGACGAAATGATCCAAATGCTCAGCGATTCCGTCTTGAACCCGTTTTGAATAATGCTTGATGGTTAGTTGTTGAATATTCGGAAAAACAAATGCCAGAACTCGACAAAATTGATCGCCATCAAATTGTTGAATACCATTTCGGAATTCACACTTAGTAATCTCAAGAATTTGAACTGAACTCAAAATTGATAAGTTGGATCGGGCCAGAGTGGGCAAATCGAACACAAAAGAACGAATCAATAGTTGAGATAGCTTGGACAGCAGAGCCAGGTCGGAAATGGTGCCCGCATTGAAAGTCTGCAAGTAAATCATATCAAATGGTAAAGCAATCAAAAGGGTGAACTACTCTTACCTTGGACACAACATCCAGCATTTGAAGCGAACAAAAATTTGTGCAAACAAATGACAAAACTTCATGTTCCGAATGCAATCCAATCTCCAAACGAGTGAGGGCCTTTTTTCACCAACGGGCATTCAGTTTACGGGAATTTGAGGTGATTTCTTTGAGTATTGTTCGAGGAAACAAATGCAAACTAGTACAATTCTTTCCTAGAAGCGCAATTATGTCAAGTAGATCCAGACGAAAAAAATGTAAAAAATAGTGAAGTGCTCCAAACGAATTAGAAAATCCAACTTATATGTCGGTTCTAGAGGCTCGCCAAATACAAATCGCTTGAGATTGGTCAAATTGTTGATGTGATCGAACAATTCATCGTAACGAGATTGGACAATGAAGGGATAGCTTGAAACATTCAAACGTAAATTAACGAGAGTTGATGACCAATTTTTGAGTAAAGTGAACAGATTATTTGCAGTAGCTGTGGTGCGCATGAGAATTACATTGAACACGAGGTTTTCAACTTGCGGAAATAGTTTTCCCAAAAGGACACAAAAATCACCGGACAGTGCAATTACATTTCTTGATTGGTTTCACTTTGAGAATAATCCAATCCTTGTTAAAGTTGACCAAGCCATTAAAAGAGAGGGACCAATAGAGATTAGAAATGTTTTTATCTTTAGATTTGATCAGGATGGACCTCTTCTCACGACAGATGTCTTCGGCCAGTCCCTGCAACCGAGTGCATACACCTCGAATGCCAATCAACTTGTCCATCTCCAATTTACCAAAAACATATCGCAACATTTCGTTAGGCAGTGAATTAATCGTCTTCTTTTGAATCGACATGTTCGAGCTTGGCAACATATCGTTACTTGGAACTTGAGGCAGCTTCCTTCGTTTCTTCACGTTCTTGTCACGCACAGTTGCCATTGTCAATCGAGTTTGTGACGATTGAAAAAAATCAAAGCGAAACAGGAGAAAACAACAGATAATGTTCACCAGCCAAGGACAAAACACCGAGTGAGGACTACAGAGCACACACAACAAACACAACAAACGGCTCACAAAACTGCAATTTGTCTATTTCCAATTATGTGGTCTCACACAGTCACATTTTTAAAAAATGTGATTTTTATGTAATTTGAAAATATGAATTCAAATTCAAATTACTAATTTCAAACTCTAGCTGCTTTGTGTAATAATTCTTTTTTTAATTTTTTTATTGACCAAATTCTATTTGAGCTCACCACGAAGCTATTGGAAAGCGGAAAAACAAATCATTTGTGAGTGATGTGTTTATTGATGTATATTGAGTCAGTCGATATCAGTTATACAAATGAGTGATACATTACATAGGCATTTAGACATTCAGGCATTCAATTAGCATTACAGTGGTATCATGTCATACTTGCCCTCAACAAAGCCGGACAAATGATTGAGATTGTTTTAAGATTTTGTGTCAAGCACGATGGACCACGGCAGATATCTTCGGCCAGGATAATCTTCAACCTGGTACTTTCATTTCAATTTGTATTTAACTATTCGTATCACTTACTTAGTTATCTTATTCAATAAACTTTATTTTAATGTAGATGGCATTTTGGTTTTGTTTGGCTTTAAATTGCAGTTCAATTAGTTTGCTTTGTTAGTATGCAGTGAATTTATTTGCAAAAGCCCGACACGTCCTCTATGAACGGTGCTGTGTTAGACTTGTGTTGATTGTCACTGTCAGTTTGTGATGAAACTGTTCTCTTTCGTATTAAGCATTTCGATTTGGTCTCGTTCTTTACATCACCTCAACTCGAATCTCTATTCAAATGGATTCTAGTCTTAACCAAACTGCTGCCGTTGACTTGTCTGGTCAACTCGCATTGGATCCTATCGGCACTGGTGGAGGTGGACCGATCAACAGTATGCCTAACGAAATAATGCTACTCATTTTGGACAAATTGAGACTGGTCGATTATTATGATGCAAACGAGTTGGTTAGACTGCGATTGGTTTCCAAAAAGTGGAATTTGCTTGTCGAAGACTTTTGTCGACAGAAGAAAGTGTTGAATGTAAATTATGCTAGCTTTTCAAATCATGATTTGAAGAATTCTGTTCCTTTGATTGCTAATTTGAAAACGGTCGATTTCTTTGGAAATATGTTGAAACTATTTCCCAACATTGTTCAAATGGCTGTTGGTTTTTGGAGTGAATTAGGTAATTTCAATTATACTTTGTATTTTTATCTTCAAATAATGTAATCTTTTTTAGATGATCCTCAAATCCATGATTTTGCTGTCAAGATGAATTCGTTGAGTTCACTGAAAATACTCAAACTTGAAAGACACATTTTGGCAGCTCTACCTTATCTGGCATTATCCAAATTGGAGCACTTTGAAGTGGATTCAGGCTTAAGTTTTTGTATCGAAGGCGACTTGTTTCAATTTGCTTCCAATCTTGGACCTGACTGCAGTGTTCGTGTCTTTCTGGACCAATATGCCGAACTGAACTATAACGACATTCTTCAGTGGCACAACAACAATTCTCACTTTTTTGCCAATCTCACTCATCTACAAATGCACTTCAAAGGGGACACTGAAGATTGTGCCAAAGTTGTGCACTTTCTGTGTGAACACGCAACTTCTTTGGAGGCCTTGAGTTTTTATGCTTCGGTATGTTCATTTTGTGTTGATTTTTCGTTTTATTAACTAAAACTACTACTTTTAAGGGTTCTCTTGAAATGTCACCAACTGTGATTCGCGACCTGGGCAAACTGACCAAGTTGACTAAGCTCAAACTTTGGCGCATTTCTATTGACATTCCAAATTTGAAAGAAGCTGCTGTACAGCAAAATGGACTCACTTCGTTGTCTTCTGTTTTGACTTGCGAACTTTACATCGAATGGGGTTGCCTGAACTATGGAGACGAATTCACACGTGTCCTGTCGATTATTTTCCCCAACTTGGTTGAGCTGCATTTGGACATTGACAATGAGTTCTCAACTGGTCAGGCATTTCTACATAAAGTTAAACAAAATTTGAATCGATTACCCAATCTGCGTAAGCACGAAGTGGCTTTTTTCTAATTTATTTTAATATTCGTTTTGATTTCCATTTTACTCTTTTTGTAATGGCTAAATGAGTCAACTCATTTATTGAAATTATAACGTTTTGATTTGTGATCACGTGATCTGACTTTCTGTAAACTTGTACACAGTAAAAGATCGCATTTACGAATTCGTAGTATTTTACAATTACGTGAATTTATATTTTACGAGTACCAATATTTTCAAAAACTTTACGTATGTGTAAATTTTCGTATTCATGTATACGCATAATTTAATAATTGTACATTTTTAACGGTGTAAAAATCATACTTTAAACATATAAAATACATTAAACTTAATTTCAACTGTTTTCTTTCGCATCGAGTCTTACGATTGTTGATTACTTAAATACGAGTGTATGACATTTTTTAAATAACACAATAAAATTCGTACATTTTAGGATACAGATTTGAAATTCTTAATGGTGATATGAATGAAAACATACATTTAGAGTTTAGTTTTTTTATTAGTTCATTTATCATTTCAAATTTTTAATCGTGTTCACGGATATTTAATGACATTAAAAGTGTTGTACATTTAGTGGTACAGATTTAGATTGTGATTAAGTAGTAGATATACAATAAGTTAGACTATTGATTAATGGGAAGATACAAAAGGGAATAGAAAATGTGTGATATTTTAAAATGTTAATCAGAAGCAATCACATGTTTGCGTAAATAGGCGAAATGATCCAAATGCTCAGCGATTCGGTCTCGAACACATTTGAAACGATGCTTGATGGTCAGTTGTTGGATATTCGGAAAAACAAATGACAGAACTTGGCAAAATTGATGGCCATCAAATGGTTGACCATTTCGGAATGCAAATTTACAGTTAGTAATCGCAAGAATTTGAACTGAACTGAAAATGGATATGTCAGATCGGGCCAGAGTGAGCAAATCAAACTCAAAAGAACGAATCGTCAGTTGAGCCAGCTTGGACAGTCGAGCAAGGTCGGAAATGATGTCTGCATTGAAAGTCTGCATGAAAGGGAAAATATAATAAAGCAATCAAAAGGAAGAATTGCTTTTACCTTGTGAAAAATTTCGATATCCAACATTTGAAGTTCACCAAAATTGGCACAAATAAATGACAAAACTTCATGTTCGAATGCAATCAATCTCAAATGAGTGAGACCTTTCAACAACGGAGCATTCAGTTTGGGAAATTGAGTGATTTCTTTAAGTGAGGTAAATGGAAGCAAACGCAAACTGGTACAATCCTTTCCTATAAGAGGAATTATGTCAAGTATATCCAAAAAATATGTAGAAATAGTGCAGTGCTCCAAACGATTGAGAAAGTCCAACTTGTATGTCGACTTGAGAGGCTCGTAGAATGCAAATCGCTTGAGATTGGTCAAATTATTGATGTGATCGAACAATTGATCGTAATGAGATTTGACAATGAAATTGGCCAAGCTGTGACCGTCTGACACCTTCAAACATAAAGCAACGAGACTTGATGACCAAATGTTGAGTAAAGTCAACAGATTATCTGCAGTATCAGTGATGTGCTGAAGAATTACGTTGAACACGAGATTTTCAACTTGCGGGAATAGTTTTCCCAATATGATGCACAAATCAGTGGACAGTGCAATTTCATTTCGTCTATTCTTGATTGGTTTCACTTTGAGAATAATCCAATCCTTGCTAAAGTCAACCAAGCCATTAAAAGTGGCAGACAAATCGGGATCGGGAATGTTTTTAGCTTTTGATTCGATCACGATGGACCTCTTCTCACAACAGATGTCTTCGGCCAGTCCCTGCCACCGAGTGCACACACCTCGAATGCCAATCAACTTGTTCATCTCCAATTTGACAAAAACATATCGCAACATTTCGTTTGGAAGTGAATTAATCATCTTCTTTTGAATCAACATGTTCGGGCTTGGTATGATACTTGGTACTGTCGGTTCTTGAAGCATATTCACTCGTTTATTCACATTCTTGTCACTGATAGTGGCCATTATCAATCGGATTTAGGACTATTAGGATGAGCAAAGTCAAAGCAAAATAGGAGATAACGACAGAAAATGATAACCTGTCAAAGGCAGAACACCTAGTGAGGACTACAGAGCATTGAAACCCATTTGAACCTTTTTTGCCAATTTGCGTTCACATGATTTCAATTTGATAGATCCGATTATTGATTTGGTGGACTAAGCACATAAATATAATGTCACATTATGATCATTAATTGATTAATAAATCTTTTTCTGGTAAATCTGATTTCAGCAAAATTAAAGTGTAAAGAAATATCTATTTGTAATTAAGATTTATTTCGAAGAAAGTTAGATAAAGTTAAAGTCGCATAAGAGTTAACGAATCAACTCAAACCTTCTCATGTTTAATGATCACAATGCTTCGAAACACACGTACAATTGAATCAATTAGTCTTGATCAACACAACAATATTTTCATATTTGTCATAAAAGTAGTGACACTTGTAGTCGCCAACACTCGAGTTGAGTCTCGCCTCGAAGATCACCTCCAACTGCCAGTCTGAATAGGCAAAGCCAGCATCAATGCACCATCCCATCTCGTGCACTCGAATCAATTCAAAATGACTTTTCGGGTCAGTGCCATAAAGCAAATGCAATCCCCATCTCAGTTCTCTATCAAATTCAGCCATGTGATGATCAATTTCAGGTCCAGGGGCGCATGGTGTCATTTTGGGCTGAATGTGATCCACCACTGGAATGGTTAGGTTCCAAATTGGATCACCCACAATTTCTTTTGCGTCATTTTGAGTTGAAACACAGGAGACAAAGACCAACAACAGAATGATCACAAGTTTCATGTTGTACCTACGTGGAAATGTACAAGCAAATGATGATGATGACTTGAAGGATCGTTTGTGATCAGATGATTTTGTTTTTTATGACCTTTTACAGACTTTATCTATAATTGGATCATTTAGCATTTCAATTTTGAAAATTGATATTTCAATATGAATTTGCAATGTTCAAACTGGCAAATATTTATTGGTTCAATTGTCATGTAATTTCACGATCGTTAAAATAGATAAACTTTGATTTTCATTTTACAGATCAATACAAACTCAAATTCATAATAGAAAAATTTCAATTTCAACGCCATATATTGTTCATAATAAGCAACATTTAAATACAAGTTTATTGGTATTATATAAAGTTGTGATGATAATTATTATCAATGACAAAAGAAGATGACAATTAGATGGATCCATGGAAATAAAAGATTACATTTAGAAGAAAAAATGTTAAAATTAAAATAATAACATCACAGCAGTTAGGCATAGACTTGAAACTTGTGCTTGCGCAAATTCGGGAATCGTTTCAAATGTTGCTGTTCAATTTCATGCTGAAACTGTGAATCAACAGAAGATTTTCCCATAATAGTTAGTTCCAAATGGGTCAAGTTCGGTAGAATGACAGACATGACACGCGCGAATTGGCCAGCACTGATGGGAGACTCACTGTGGAGAGAGACCAAAAGGTTGCACTTCAAAATTGAAGCAAGCGAAGTGAGTCGATTTTGGGGTTGAGTTGCTGCTTGTTCCAACTCGGAAAAGAAGTGTATTCTGCTACCCCATAAAACAAGCTCAGCCAAGTTGGTCAGTTTGGCCAGATCACGGAGGACAGTCGGTGTCATTACAAGGCCATCGTAATACTACAAAAATAGGGTTCAGTTAATAATGAATCAGCAATAATGTTAACACACTTACACCAAACTTCAAGTTCATTACTTTCAATGAAGTTGCGTGTCCACACAGAAAGTGCACAAATTGGCCAACAGCTTCACCCAAAATGTGCATTCGTAAATGAGTGAGATTGCTCAACCAGGGCAGACTGATGGTGTTGTTGTTGTTCCATTGACGAATGTGAAGACAACCAACGGCTTCACGAGTAAATCCAAAATTTACACCAACACAACTTGGCCCAAGCTGCGAGGCAAGTTGAAGGAAATCAGTTTCATTCAACCCACCACGAGGAATAAATGAAAAGTGGACCAATTTGGACAAGGCTGGTGAGAGGGCGAGTAGAGCTGGGGCGAATGGTCCTTCAAAGTCGAGCTGTTTTAGCGAGGCCAGCGAATTGATGTACGTGACTAAAACAGGAAAACGATAATCATCTGAAAGTATATGAATTATTATTAGTTGTGGAGATGGTAGTAAAAAGACGTAAATATTTACCATCACAACGAATAGAGAGCTGTTCAATGTTGACAAATAGATTCTCCACTGATTTCAAACATTGAGACGACACTTGAGTACACAACAAAAATAGACACGAGAAATCTTTCGTGTTCACAAATCCAAAGAATCTGTTCTTAATAGATGGGGCGTAAATAACAGATCGTTTAGCCTTCCCTTGTCGCATAACCACAATCAGCGATTTCTTCCGTGCACAGTAGTCCTCGACCACCGCTCGCCATCTTGTGGAAACCGATCGCAATCGAATCAAATTTGTCAAATCACCGTCCAGTTCTAATTTGGCCACAATCAGCTGCATCATTTCGTTTGGTAGACGGTTGATCGGTCCATCACGGCGGCGATTCCTTTTGAGCAGACCACACGAGGAGAGCAGTGAACGGACAGACGAGGAAATGGCATTGACCACCACAGATAGTGCCGAGTTGGGATCCTTTTTGGATGTTGTAATTCGAGTTGAGAGATGAGAAATGCAACGAAATTAGACAGACTCGATCTCAAAAGTAGAATACACAAAACAGTGCAGTCACAGAAATGCCACAACAAACACAACATACAACGGGGTAGTTCACATACGACGTATCACACAAAATGAATTGAAAATATAGCTATTTAGCTTTAGACTCTAATTGAAATTCTTCAATTATCATAAATCACACATTCTTATCTATCTACTGTAACTCGAATTTGGATTAAGTGAATTTTGTCAACAAACCCGAAACAACCAAGTAAAATTACAGAAATTAGAGACAAATCTGTCTGAATTTCAAAACAAATGCCAAAACAGACACACACGAATGTTGACATATTAAGTCAAGTGTTTATTTATGAGGAATAGATTCAGATTTTATTTAAATTGAAGTAGTTGGTAGGTAAGGCCGAAAAGTAAGTTTAATGATAAAGTAGAGAGTAGTGAATGAGTATACAAAAAGGTTGTCATGTCGACTTGTGGTTACATATGAAATACCAATAGTTATATAATGAAAAGAGAGGGAAAAAAGAATCTCGCGATAAAAAAGGTTACAAAAGAAAATGAATTAGAAATAGCTAATGTTATGATTGCGCAATTTAGGAAATCGGTTCAAATGTTGCTCAAATTCATTTTTAAACAGTCGAGTTGAATGTTGTTTTCTAATAATCAAGATCGAGCTCGGGTCAAGTTGGGAAAAATGACAGATAGGACACGTGAGAATTGACCACTACTGATGGGACCATCACCAACGAGATGAAAGAAAATTAAGCTTAAGATTCAGAAACAGAGACGACCGAAGTGAGTTCATATCGGGCAATTGTTTCGGTCAACTTGCGGATGTCCATTGAGATGTTCCCAAGTTCAAGCTCAGCCAAATTGGTCAGTCTGCTGAGATTACGAATGAGAGTGGGTGTCATTTCGAGGGGCTGTAGGAATAAGTTTGTTAAAAGAATAGAAATGTTAGAAAAAATGCACATACCAAATATATAAATGTCAAGTTCAAAAGCTTAATGGAAGTTGCGTGTTCAGAGAGATAGTGCACAAATTGAGCACACTCTTCACTTGTTCCATCAACCCAAATAGCCAAATGAGTCAAATTGGCCAACCAGTTGGGATTGTTGGTGTGCCACTGACGAACTTGGCCATAAGTGAACACTCCGTAAAAGTAGACACGAACACAACTCGGTTCAAGATTAGAAACCAACTGAAGACGTTCGTCGTCATGAAATCTTTCAACATTGATTGAAAAATGTTCCAATTTGAGCCAAGTTGGAGAGAGATTGGCAGCTGGAACAAATGGCAATACAAGATCGAGTTGTTTGAGCGAGTTCAACGAGTTGATGTAATCGAATAAAGCAGGGACTCGAGTATGATCTGTAAAAGTAATCAAATTTTGTTATGGTCAAGATACAAAAAGATAAGATAATATTTACCATAACAATTACTAATAGACAGTTGGACAATGTTAGGAAACATTCCCAACAGTGATCGCAAACAATCAAGAGGCATTTTAGAAACCAAAAACAGACGTGTGAAATTGTTCAATTTCGCAAAACCAAAAAATCTTTTCTCAAAATCATAGTATGAGTATGATTGCAGCTTGATATCGATTTCAACGATCAACGATTTCTTCTGTTCGAAGTAGTCCTCGACGAGTGCCTTCCACCTTGTTGACACCGAACGCAATCGAACCAAATTGGTCACATCACCGTTCAATTCCAACTTGGCCATAATCATCTGCATTATTTCGTTAGGCATACGGTCGATCGGTCCATCACCGCTAGTGAAGGGATTCAATTGGCCAAAATTGGCGAGAGAGCCAACCGCATCGATAACCACAGATTGTTTGGAGTTAGGATCCATTTTGATGGAGATTGTGAGGTTTGCGTGAACGAAGAAACTCGACACGAAAAGGCAATCGCCAAAGCAGCACAGACAAAAGTGACCAAACACAACAACAAACTCAATCACAAAGTGTGCTGCACACTCATATGAGTGATCACAACAGAGTGCCATTCATAGAGGACGTGTCTGTTTTTTTTGAAAAAATATTTGAATTGCAGTTGTATTGTTATTGCATTTTACTCAAATTTAACCTATTTACTGGTTCATTTATAATTTAAATTTTATTTATTTATTTTATTTTAATTTACTACTTTAGTCTCTAATTGAAACTCTTCAATAATTCACTAATCAATAAGAATATTTATAAAGAGTAACTTAAAATATTGTGGTTTTGTGAAAAAATCAACCAACAAAAGAAGAATTTCAAAAATTAGAGGCAAATCTATAAGAAATTCAAAACTAATATGCCAAAAAACAGACACATACGAATGTTGACATGTTAAGTCAAATTTATATTGATGAAGTATTGAGAACAGATTAGTGACAATAGATTTACAAATGATAAATGAAAGTTTAGTAAAGTATTAAGATGAGTACAGAAAGTCATATCATGAGGTCACAAATCAAATATTATAATGTTAATAGATGAGTTGGCACATTTAGCCAATAGGGAAAAGGGGTAAATGAAAAATATAAACGAATCTTAAAATAAACTAAAAATCAAAGTTAACTTTATATTTGCGCAAATTGGGAAATCGATTCAAATTTTGTTTAACTTTACGTAAAAAAGAGCGTGAACAGTAGTGCTCGCCAATATCCAACTGCAAATCAACCAAGTTGGGCAAAATAGTCGAGAGGACACGTGTGAATTTGTCTGCATTGGCCGGGCGACCACATTCAACTAAAAGTTCGCAAGTCAAAACAGAAGACAGCGAAGTGAGTCCATCAGCTGCTTCTTCCAAATTGGGAATGTCAATTTCGATGCTCCAAAGTTTGAGCTTAGTCAACTTGGTCAGTTTACCAAGGTCGAGAATCACAGTTGATGACATTTCAAGAGAGCCCTTCAAAGTAATAAAAGTTTTAGTTTAAAAAAATCATACAAAATGAGCATACCAAAGCAGAAAAGGCCAAAAACTGCAAAGAAGTTGCATGTTCACTGAGAAAGTGCACAACTTTGGCACAATCTTCACGCTCTCCACGAAAGTTCATTTGAAGATTGGGTGAGATTAGCAAAAAATGTGAATAGTTCTGTTGTGCAATTGACGAATGTCGTCATAGTTGTCTAGATAAAATAAAAAATTATTTGAGATAAAACATCAAGTACAATGGAATTACAAAATAAAACCAACAACCAACAGCCAGTTGAACAATGTTGGGTAATCAAGTGGAATCGATTTGTCTTTTATTTAAAGAACATAAAAAGTTCGAAATCACATTCAACACTTTGCTTCAATTCTTGATAAAAGTCTGCAACAAGCGAATTCCACCTTGACACAATGGCAATTTAACCAATTTGTTTACGTACATCAAACGGTAATGAGCACCGTTGTCAACATCTTTCAGGCAACTTCAACATCCCTCGTCAGCGTCTTTGTCACGTCAACATTATCACCGCATAGATTCAGTTTCATCTAGCCCAAAATGAGTGCCATTATTTCGTTAGGCATTTGGTTGATCGGTCCACCACCACTGTTGATAGAGATTACAGAGTTGAATTGCCCGAAGAAACAACGACAGTTAACTTTGTTAGGAGATGGGTTCACATTTTTGGATCCAGAAAGAGTCGAGCTTGTGAATTAAATGAAGAAGAAACGAAAATTGAAAGACTCAATGCAGGACGATGATACAGATCACACTCAACACTAAAAATTCTTTTTTCGTCATAACACAACAAAACTCGACTATGCAGTCACAGCACCGTACACATAGGACGTGTCGTGTTTTGTAAATAAATTCAATACAAATTATTGTAACAAATAATATTATCAAGATACTAATTTAGTAGTACTGGCCTACTTTGATATATTACTAATACAATTAACAAATCAAATCAAAACAAACCTCAATCAGCTTTCATTGAAAGTAAGTTTAATGATAAAGTATTAATTAACGAGTATACAGAAAGTTGTCATGTCGACTTGTGGTTACATATGAAATATCAATACTAGATTAATTGGTGTATTTAGATATTAAAAAAAGAGGAAAAAACGAACCTCGCGATATATTTTATAAAAAAGGTTACAAAAATGAATTAGAAAAATAGTTAATATTATGATTGCGCAATTTAGAAAATCGATTCAAATATTGCTCAAATTCAGCTTGAAACTGTTGAGTTAAATGTTGATTACCGATACTATCAGTGATAGCAAATTCGAGTTGGGTCAAGTTGGGAAAAATGCCAGATAGAACACGTGAGAATTGACCACCACTGATGGGACCATCACCAACGAGACGAAGATCATGCAGCTTACAAGACAAAACAGATGAAAGCGAAGTGATTCCATGTTGGGCAGTTGCTTGGGTCAACTTGCCGATGTCCATTGAGATGACCCAAAGTTCAAGCTCAGCCAAATTGGTCATTTTGCTGAGATCACGAATGATGGTGGGTGTCATTTGAAGGGGCCGTGTCTTAATTGGAAATAATTTAGTTTGTTAAAATAATTGAAACGTTAGACAAAATGCACATACCCAATTCGTAAATGTCAAGTCCAAAAGCTTCATGGAAGTTGCGTGTTCAGAGAGATTGTGCACAACTTGAGCACACTCTTCACTTGTTCCATGAACCCAAATAGCCAAATGAGTCAGATTGGCCAACCAGTTCGGATTGTTGGTGTGCCACTTGATCATAGCTTGACGAACTTGATCATAAGATAACACTCCTCTAAAGTTGACACGAACACAACTTGGTTCAAGATGAGAAACCAGTTGAAGGCGTTCTTCATTATAAATTCTTCCAACATTGATTGAAAAATGTTCCAATTTGGGCCAAGTTGGAGAGAGATTGGCAGATGGAACAAATGACACGTCAAGGTCGAGTTGTTCGAGCGAGTCCAACGAGTTGATGTAATCGAATAAAGCAGGGACTCGAGTACGATCTGTAGGAGTAATCAAATTTTGTTATGTTCAAGATGCAAAAAGATAGGATAATATTTACCAAAACAACTAATAGACAGTTGAACAATGTTAGGAAACATTCCAAACAGTGATCGCAAACAATCAAGAGACATCTTAGAAACCAAAACCAGACGTGTGAAATTGTTCAATTTCGCAAAACCAAAAAATCTTTTCTCAAAATCATAGTATGATTGCAGCTGGATATCGATCACAATCAACGATTTCTTCTGTGTGAAGTAGTCCTCGACGAGTGCCTTCCACTTTGTAGACACCGAACGCAATCGAACCAAATTGGTCACATCACCGTTCAATTCCAATTTGGCCATAATCAGCTGCATTATTTCGTTAGGAATGCGGTCGATCGGTGGTTCACCACCGCTAGTGAAGAGATTCAATTGATCAAAATGTGAAGCGAGTGATGCCAACGGCATTGATAACCACAGATTGTTTTGGGTTGGGATCCATTTTTGATTGAGGTTTGTGAGAGTGAACGAAGTAACTCGACACGAAAGGCAATCGCCACAGCAGCACAGACAAAAGTGACCAAACACAACAACAAACTCAATCACAAAGTGTGCTTCACTGCCTTCACACTCATATGAGTGATCACAACAGGGTGCCATTCATAGAGGACGTGTCTAATTTTTTTTGTACAAATACATGTATTTGCTTGTCACATTATAATTTCAATTTGATAAGATTTTATTTATTTATTTTAAATTTAATATAGCATTTTTTAGAAATGTTTTTGTCCATGTGCAAATATTTTCGTCCTTTTGACGTTTTTGAACATTTGCAAAATATATTCGTCTTTGTGCAATAAATCCCACTTGATTCGTCTTCTTGCAAAAATGTTTGACCACATGCAAAGAATTATTTCATCCATCGACTTTTTGATCGAAAAACGACTATCGAAGTTTTTAAAATAATTATTTTAAGCCTATTAAACTTATTTTGGGCTCAAAAGCCAATTTCAATAACAAAATATAGAATTTGAAAATTAAAAAATAAATTAATTTTTTAAACCTTCACAATTATGTGCCAAAATTAATGTAAAAGTACTTTAATTAATTTATAAATACTCAAAAATATTTTCAATCATTTTTTCCGCCATATTTCAGCAAAAAAGTCAATAGACAAAAATAATTTTTGCATTTTTAATTTTTTGCAAGACGAAATCAAGTGTGATTTATTGCACAAAGGAATATTTTTTGCAAACGGACGAAACATTTCTTAAAAAATGCTATAAAAAATTTCCAAATCCAAAAGAACATTTTTTTCAGATGTGAAGGACAAATATCCAAATGCAAATATTTTTTATTAATAACCACCATCAACAATTTACTTCAGTGATACTCAACCACTAAATTGGAATATTGGATAAGCGAAAAACACAGAAAGTATCCCCCTTTGACAAACTTATTTCTTGTTACTCGTAAACTAAACTCAAAATTCAAGTCAATAATCACGTTCACACATGTCCGAAATGTGATTTGAATCAAGTTTATTATTAATAAAAATTTAGAAATCCGATCAATGACAATAGGAGATTGTTAATTGTACTATTGAGAATATGTATTGACACTGTAAATGTTGAGTCAATTTGAGTGATTTAGGAAATAATCGATTAATTTGCGTATTTATCAATAAGAAAACAAAAAGAGGGCAAATGGAAAAGTACAATTTATAAATCAAAACCGCACCAATTGAAGTTTAGGAAAGCTCAATCGCGTGTTTGTGTAGATTGTTGAATTCGAGAACGGATAAAAGAAAG